>JACEFZ010016180.1:757500-792500 GCA_014155875.1 Cepaea nemoralis | reverse complement strand
CCATAACTAAATTATAGCAGGGCACAGGTTATGGCCGTTTTCAGGAATTGGGCACTTGGATCGCGAATAGTGGGTACTTTTCACACAACGTGAAAACGTTTGGGACACACTTCGCAGGTCAACAAGAAGTGGGGTCCAGAGACGGCAGTCTAGTCGTGGATTTTCGTCGAGTACGGACCACATCAGATAGAGTAATGGCCAACACTGCGCAATTCTTTTAAAGAGCTTTTTTTGTGCTAAGAGAATATTGTGTAGTCTAGCGTTGTATATCCGGGTGTTATAGTGATGTTGTTCATCCTAGTTTGTGTTGCCTAATACACATATAAAACTACAATTGGCGTTTGAGTCGACTACTGTTCGAGTTCACTACTGTTCGAGTTATACCTAGTACTGTTGTGAGTTGGTGAAACGTGTGTAGAACATTAGTTAAACATCAGCAAAGTTAAGTGCTGAGAAACGACCATGGTGCCGACTGGAGAACAGAAGAATTAGTCATATCCCTTGTTGGACACGAGAAGCAAGACAGAAGAAGTGTTTACGAAAGTTCGCCATTAAATCGGCTAACCCATAGCCCCAGTAGCATCCTGGCAGATGGGGAAATTTGTCCAAACGTTCCTGGAGACCACGTGATAGGACGTTACGCATGTAACAGTCGTAAATGTAAAGTTGGAAGTTTATAAATGATGATTCGACGAACAGAGAAGTTACTAACGGACATTTTAAGTCCACACACGGCGAATCTATGAAGGTAATCATCACGAACTCAAACGCTGAAAGCATACAGTGTAATGTTGTAAATATCGATCTTTCGTAATGGACTGTAATAGCAGATACATGTGTAAAAATATAAAGCGCCTACTGTGTCACGAAACAGATGTTTAACGTAAACAGGAACAGTAATGGCTAGTTACTTTTTTAAAATGTTTTGCATATCCTTTACAGGACATCGCTGTCAACATCAGCATCTTTCAGCTGTATGATGATTTCTTGGCAAGATTACGCTCAGTAGTTTGCCATTGCTTTCTGAGCGACCGGCTGCATACTCTCATAACCACTTCTAATTCTCGTCCGCTCACGTTGAATGCGAGAGTATTCGGGATTAACGGAGAAAGCTGCTAACTCCTCGGCCAGGCAGCCGGCACAGGTCAACAAATCGAGACGTGAGAACGTGATAAGCCAGTCTGAAATAATCCGCCAATGATACGTGTGAAATGTACTAGCATACGAAAGTTGTGTGGATTTCGACATAACGTGGACAGTGTAATCGCACATCAATAAAAGAACTAATGAACAATAGTGAACACGACAAGTATAAACGAACACGTGATACGTGCTGTGCGAATCAAATATACAGCAACAATTTTGACCCGAAATGAGCGCAACAAACGTGTGTGAAAATTTCGCAAAAGACATGAAAATTTTAGTCAGAAATTGTGAAGAAGTTAGAATTCACAAAGAACAGTAAATAACTACAAATTCTGAACATACAACGAAAATGATATTGAAGATGCTGAAGGATGCTAACGATTCGACAAATTACAAGAAAGTGACTTTTATTCCGACCGTTAAAAACTGGGTCACGGAGTCTACGATTGGCATATTGATTATGTCAACACAAGCGTGTGCAGATCAGAGGATGGATGCAGGTCATAGCGAACATGTTCTACCTTAAACGGACAAAGAATTGGTGTCAACAAATAGTTACAGTTAATTCGGGATTCGAGTGCATCGTTTTAGGACATTAATGGTCTTGCAAGAATGAGACAACGAGGTGTGACGAGGGGATCTGGCCGACGCTCAACGCTCAGAGGAAAGGCGAGACGGACTTATAATCAGATTGCTACTGGTACTATTAGTGTTGGAACTCTTCGCTGGCTGCTGAGGATGGGGACGGAGCACTTATGGGAATGCCCCGAATGCTGTGATGTCGATTCCTAAATCAATCAATAAATCAAGTAAAACGATTTGATAGAAGCACCGGAACTGTGCAAATTAGTAAAAGGTTAACATTTGATAGAACACCGGTGTTTAAAAAGTCGCTTAAAAGTCGACAGGGTCGACTTCATTGCACCGGGTTTTATCCCATACGGCTCGGTTTCTTTCCGCAGCGCGGAAAGCGTAGCACAAAGCACGAACTCCGTAGCTTTTAGCGACGACCCGCAGGAGTCTCCGAAATATTTAACTCGTAAACCGAAGGGCGCGGCCCGGAATCGAACCCACAACCTTCGGATCACGAGTCAAACGGCTTTGACCACTTCGCCACAGAGAAGTCTTATAGTCTTAACGCGTTAAATGTGTAGTATTGAATAAATATAAACAAATCAATTGTTAGTAACGTTATAGTAATTAAATGGTAGAACTGTGTTGGGAAGCGACTTTGATATTCACAACTGACTATGTATAATCGGTTAGATTATTTTATAATTGATTGGCGGTAAAAATTATTGTTATAAATTAGTTACCACATTATTTAAAGGAAGTAGTAAGTATCGGAAACTAATTGGTGGAAGAGTATATCCATCCATCCTGTGCCATGCCGGTAAGCATGGGTGGTCATGTTTTGCCATCTCACTCGATCACCAGAGTCGTGGATCAGCTCCGTATTTCTGTCTTGACCATGCCAAGAGGCCAAGCCATCCGGGTATTTGCTTCTAGGTCTTCCCCTTGGTCTGTTCCCTTCGATCTTGCCAGTTGTCACCAAGTTCTCCATTTCATTTCTTCTCATAATATGCCCGAAAAATTTTGACTGTCTCCGTCTAATGTCTCTAATCAGTATACGATCTTCATTTGTTTCTTGAAGGACTTATTCATTGGTCTTTCTGGCTGCCCATGGTATTATTTGCATTTTCCTCAGAAACCACATTTCTACAGCCACAAGATGTTTTTCAGCTTGACTGCTCATTGTCCAAGCTTCACATCCATATAATAGTACAGGTTCTATGTAGCACCTCAACACTCTTTTTCTCGTTTCAATTGACATCTTTTTTATTGGTCAGTATGTTTTTCATCTTGCTAAAAGCTACTATTGCCATGGCGATTCTTGTTTTAATCTCTTCAAGGCATCTCCCATCAGATGTTATTACTGTTCCGAGATAATTGTACCTATTCACTTGTTGAAGAATATTTCCATTTACTTGTATACTACATTGTGGTATTTCGTTGTTCCTAGTGACGACCATAATCTGTGTCTTTTTACAATTTAATTCTAACCCTAGTTGTTCACTGTGTGTAACAACCGCATCTTCTAAATGTTGCAGGTCCTGTTCATAGTCTGCAATCAAGTCTGTATCATCTGCATATCTAATGTTATTGATCCATCGTAACCCAATGTTGATTCCTTCTATATCTTCAATATTTTTGAAAATACTTTCACTGTACAGGGAAAACAGGTCTGGAGACATTACACATCCCTGTCTCATACCTCTCTTAATAGGCTGATATTGGCTTACTTCATTATCAACTCTTATTTCAGCTTGTTATTTAGAAATATATGTTTGTTACAAGTCTAAGGTCGTTTCCATCAATTTTAAGATCTTCAAGCATGATTATTATGTCGACATGTCTCACTTTATCGAAAGCCTTTAAGTAGTAAATAAAGCAAAGGTGTAGATATGTGTTTACTTTTATAGAACGTTTGATTACGGTTCTCAGTATATACACAGCATTTACTGTACCCTTTCCTTCTACAAACCCACATTGTTCTCCTATTTCAGGTTGTATTTTCCTCCTAACTCTTTGCATGATAATTCTTAGCAACATTTTCGTGATGTGACTCATACTAATTGTCCGATGTTGATCACATTCAAAGGCTCCTGATTTCTTTGGGATTGCAATAAATACAGAATTACATAATTCCCGAGGTATATTTCCAGTATCATATATTGTATTGACCAGACTGGTAACTTTATCTACTCCATATTCTTCTAAAGCATTAATAATTTTTGTTGTGACGCTGTCTGAACCGGAGGTCTTTCTAGATTTCATATGGTTAAGAGTATTCTGAACCTCGATCTTCAAAATTGCTGGTCCTTCATTATTATTTTGAACATCGTAGTGTTCGTCTCTGATATCGTCATACAGGTTTTACACGTAATCTGACCATACATGTAAGATCTGATCTTTTTCTATTATGACTCTTCCATCTTTTGTCTTTAGGCAGCCTGCTGATGTACGTGTTCATTGATTAGTAAGCTCCTTAATTCTTTTGTGCATTAATTTCGTTTTTTTATTATTGTGATGTTTTTCAAAAAATATGCACAGACAAATCAGTGAGCTTACAGGAAAAAAAATAAGAATAAATACAGGGTGTTTGAAATCAAAAACAGGAAAGATAATATTAGAGGAAGATGCTATAATGAAGAGGTGGAATGAGTATATAAGAGAATTATATGAAGGAGAAAGGGCAGAATTAACAGAAGATAGTAACTTAGAAGGTCCACCTATTCTGAAAGAAGAAGTCGCTGACGCTATGAAACGTATGAAGAAAGGAAAAACAGCTGGGCCAGATGAAATCACAATAGAAGAATTAGAAGTATTGGGAGAATTTGGAGTAGATATATTAACCAAAATGTTGAATGATATTTACAGCAGTGGATATTTACCCAGTGATATGCTGAAATCTGTATTTATAGCTATACCAAAAAGACCAGGAGCAATTGATTGTGAAGATTTTCGTACAATTAACCTTATAAACCATATCACTAAGCTTCTACTCAGAATCATAATGAGAAGAACCAAAAAGAAAATAAAAATGGAAATTAGTGAAGAACAGTATGGATTTGTGGAAGGAAAGGGCACAAACAATGCAATTTATACATTGCGGACACTAATAGAAAGGTCAATAGAGAAACAGAGGGACATATATTTGTGCTTCATAGATTATACTAAGGCATTTGATAAAGTAAAACATGATGAACTGATTAAAATGTTGGAAGATATCAACACTGATGGAAAAGATTTAAGAATAATAAAGAATATTTACTGGAACCAAGTAGCAGCAATTAAAATGGGAAATAAAGAGGGTAGTTACGAACAGATAAAGCTAGGAGTACGACAAGGGTGTGTCTTGTCACCAGATCTTTTCTCCCTGTATAGCGAAGTAATAATGAGAGAGATCAAAGAGATGCCAGGAATACTAGTTGGAGGTTATAATATAACTAATATACGCTATGCAGATGACACAGTATTGGTGGCGGATAATTCAACAGACCTACAACAATTATTAGACGTTGTAGTAACAGAGAGTGCAAGGAAAGGACTCAACTTGAATATCAAGAAAACAGTAACAATGGTAATATCAAAGAAAATGGTGACACCAAAATGTGACAAGGAAATAGACGGGAAAATCCTTAACCAAGTTGATAATTTTAGATACCTAGGGGCACTTATAACATCAGATGGAAGATGTACAACAGAGATTAGGAGCAGAATAGGGCAGGCAAAGGCCGCATTTCAGAAAATGAAGAGTATCTTATGCAATAAGTCACTGTCACTGAATGTAAGAAAGAGAGTGCTGAAATGCTATGTAGAACCAGTTTTGCTGTATGGCAGTGAATCTTGGAATGTAAATGAACAAATTAAGAAGAAATTAGAAGCAACAGAGATGTGGTTCCTGAGACGAATGTTGCGAATTCCTTGGACTGCCAGAGTAACTAACGACGACTGCCTGAAACAGGCTAATGAAACTAGAACATTATATACAACAATAAGACAGAGACAAACAGCTTTCCTCGGTCATGTGATGAGAAGAGAGGCATTGGAGAACATCGTAACAACTGGAAAGATCGAGGGGAAGAGAGGCAGAGGTAGACCAAGAGAAGTGATGCTGGATGGATTGAGACGGTGGCATGGAGGAATATCAGCAGCAGAGTTGATCCAGAAAACCAAAGACCGAGATCTATGGAGAGCCATGAACGCCTACGCCAGCCGGCACGGCACTTGATGATGATGATGATGCAATTTTTCTCAAGCCATGTTTCTTTTGCGTCCTTACATAAGGTTCTGACTTTTCTGTGAATGTCTTCATATTTTGATTATTTTTGTTCTGTCTTCTTGTTTCCATTAGTTATAACATTTCTTCAGTCATCCGTATCTTACGGCCCACTTTCTTTAATTCTGGAATAGTTTTTTTTCTGCTGCACAACTGATTGAATTCTTCAGCATTTCCCATTAATCATCTACATCTTGAAATAGGATCTCTAGATCAAACAATAGATCAAATTTGTTCTTTACTTCTATGTTAAAATTATCTTGTATTTCTTTGTCAGTTTTCAATTTGCACAAGTCATATTTAGGGTTTCCTGCTGTAAACTTGAATTTCATTAACTTTACCCCAAATGTGCCTGTAATTAATCTGTGATCACTGTAACAGTCTGCATTTGGAACTTTTTTACGACTGTTAAAGCATTTCGAAACCTTCTGCTAATCAGGATGTAATCTATCTGGTTTTTAATCCTGCTGTCCATGTCCATAATCTTCTAGGTTGCTGTTTAAACCAGGTGTTTCCTACAACCATTTCTTGTTCTTCTGCCCATTCTACATATCCGTATCCTCTTTCATTTCTCTCTCCCAAACCATTGTTGCCTACACTGCATCCATCGCTTTGCTTTCCTATTTTTGCGTTGAAATCACCCATTATGATATTTATTTCTGATTTTTTACAGTTCTCCAAAGCAGACTCCATGTCATTATAAAATTCATCTATACTTTCTTCACTGCATTCACTTGTTGGGGCATATACTTGAATGACATTTATTTTAAAAGGTCTTCCGTTTAATTTTACTAATAGAACTCTGACACAGCCCGATATCATTTAACAGAGTTTGATGTTTGCTTATCTAATCTAATGGCCACACTTCTTAGCTGTTCTTCTCCCCCAGAGTAAATAATCTTACAATCCTCACCTGTCCTTATCCCTGCCCCTTTTCATCTCGTTTCCTATAAGTCTAATACGTTAATCGTCTCTCTCTCTCTCTCTCTCTCTCTCTCTCTCTCTCTCTCTCTCTCTCTCTCTCTCTCTCTCTCTCTCTCTCTCTCTCTCTCTCTCTCCATTTCTTGTTTGATGTTTTCTAATTTTCCATCTGCATTCATTGTTCTAACAATCCAAGTTCCTACTTTCAAAGATATTAATCTTTTGCACTTAGTAGCCTATTGGCGGTCTGGAGTCACCTGGTGCAATGACTATCCCTACCAGCTGCTCCTATGGAGCACCCATTTACGCTGTCTCTCTGATTATCGATGAGTCCGCACAAAATGAATTTCTTGGCATCTGCAAAGAATGTAGTGTGCCATTGCTTTCCTTCCTAGCAGTGACCATACTGGTCAGTGACCGTAGCCATTGTCTCCTCAAAAACAAAGAGATCTTCTGCCTACCGTCGTGAAGGTTGAGACCATAACCTATAACTGTCTGTCGGCTGCTCTCATCTTCATCCACCACCTGCACACATGGCTTCGCGTAACCCTGATCGGGGGGAGGGGGGGGGGGGGGGGGGCTGAATGGTACTCCACTTTGCCCAAGGGTGTCCCGTAGGCTAGCGGAGGGAAGGAGGCACCTTAAATATCCTTTGATTGGGGATACCGCTACCCCTCTACCCAAATATATAACAATAATGTATTGTTAAATATTATCATTTTTGTGAATTAGATATTTAAATATGAGATTATATGAGAATATTATTTACATTAATAGTTAGTAAATTATATAGTATTAGAATTAAGTTTAATTATGTTGTTAGTATAATGAATGGTGTGCATGTTAATAAATTAACATCGCGATACAACTGGGGATGTAAGTATAGACACAGTGATATAATTTAGACTACTAATCTGTATGCATGTAGTTCATTAAATTTGCATGCCAAGATCTAAAATCTTGAAAGTTGGATTAACAACTGTTTGTTGTGTTTGTGGTATATTGCTTAATATCATATAGCAATGGAGAACGACTCAGGTATACTTTTAGGAAACATTCGTTTATATTTTATGTTCAGGCAATGTTTTCTTTAAACTTAGTTGATTGCATGTAGAAGTTTATTTAATTTATTATCATCATTTCTTTCATGCATACTTGAAGGTAATATTCTTTCTAGTGTGTAAGTAAGTATTTCATTGTTATTTAAAATAGAATTGGCAATTATGTCCAGTGGAAAACTAACAGACATTGATTTAACACCTGGTGAAGTGAATTTCGCAGGGGTGAGTTTTGTTTACAGCCGGAGAAGGGCATTGCTGCCATGTGTTGTGGGCAATCATTATGTGGCGACGAGGACGCTTCTCAGAATGTTTCACTGCGTGTACAGCAGCTTTCCGACATATTGTGTAGGTAACTGCTATGTGCCGGGGGATGCGTTCTGCGGGGTATTGAACATAATGGATTGTAGGTTCAATTAACTACTTTTATGTGTATTGGTAATGATACATAACATGGTGTCGTTGTGGTGAAGTGTGATTTAAAAATAAAAATAGCTTATAATTGATAACAGCATGAGAAGTCATGTGACATCGGCACCTGACTGTGGTCGTGTGTCTGGGTAAATGATACACGATATTAGTTTGGCTATGGTGGGGCATGATTTCAACGGATTTGGTTCATATTTTCCATTGGATAAATTTCTTTGCAGGTAGTTAAGGCATGCAAGGTTCTGGTTCAGTTGTCATCATAATTACATACATATTGTGAAATCAATTGCTATCATAACAATGCAATTTTACTTATCAAATGTAATTGCTGCAATAAATAGCTAGGTTACAGAGAGAACCACACATAATGTGATGGTGCAATGCTGCGTGATGGGATAGAAGTAACTCCCTAAGCAGATAAAACAGTACACTAGAATTTACCAAGATATGAGATACATCTCTAGACGAATATGTAGGAGCACTGTGGACTAACCAAGGTGATTAAACTAAGAGGTTTGGGGGAACTCTCTTGTAGCTGGTGCGCTAAGGCAGTCTGTATGATACCGAGATATGACAGTCAGAGAGTGAAGGATGATTTTATAAATACGAAGGTACGTAATTGGATAAAATCAGCATCCTACAAGCACCAAATAAACAAATTTTAAACACTATAAATTAACTTCTCTGCATAAAAATGTGAGCATTGGGCAATGACGCCATCTGAGAAAAGTGGATTGAACAAAAGACTTATCCTGAAAATGAAAGTATTGGTCAATGAGATAAATATGAAAGAAATGAAAAGCATCGTATTTATTATATACGGTGAAGAGATTACTAAGTAAGAGTGTAGCTCAATTGTGAAATGATTGTTGTTCGATATTGAGGCAATTGATCGATCTATTGATCATTGTTTACATGGAGAGAACCATTGTGCTATTGTAACATTGCTGATCTAAGGAATTGTATTGTTATTTGATTATTGTATCAGTAGGTTGTTAATACGTTTTGACTCTATTATTAATATTAATAATATTTATTGATGATAATTAGTGACTGACATTGGTTACATATGTATTAAAAAGAAGGAGTTCTTGGATGTAAAGTAGATTAATTATTAGTTAGGAACTGATAGCTATGTTATTATGTTGTTGTGTTATTGCTTTATTAATTAATTATTGTATTTTTAGGCTATTAGATAGATAATGAATATAAATAATTTCTATAAAATAATAGTTAGAAAATGAGAAAAGAATGATGTCAACATATTTTATTAGGAAGATATTATAATGGAATTTACTGCATTTGAAGTCTAAAGGACTATCTTTAAATCGGAGAAGAGCAGTTATGGACATTACATTTTCACAAATAGTACTCGTTCCAGCTAGATGTGTGTTTTATGAGCTGTGTATCAACGATAGAGCCAAGAGGAAAGGCATCGCATGAGCAAGCTGTCTACCATGAGGTTGGCTTGCAGCATCAACGAAATAAGTTGTATCAGACAAGGGCTGTGGGGAAGTATAAATCTACCATAGTTGATCTTGCAAAATCCTTGTAGGCCTGGCACGAGTTACTTCAGCAATTAATCTACAAAGAGTTGACAGGGGAAGTTTACTAGTGGTCAATGTTGTATGTTGTATGTTGTATATTTACCGAGAAGATACTAAGTGTTTATGGGAACAGAGTGACACAAATGCAGAACTAAAATGTTGACCTGGAAATATCATAAAAGAAAATTGTCTTATATCAACAGACAATTGAACGTACTGATTGAAATATTTATTTCAGTTACAAAGAATACGTATAGTTATATTGTCATATGGTAATTTTATTAAAGTCTGTAGGATAAGATATATGTATTTGATATTTCGATGAGTATAATTAATGAATTCCAATATTTCAGAATGACCAGAACTTATCAAGCTTTATGTACCGATTATAGATCATTTAAATTAGATTTACATTAGAGTGTTGTAAATTGTAAAATACATAGCTTAAATTAGTTTTGGTTACATAACTTATAATTAGATGTCGTTTGAAAAAAATAATTGATGCTCAATTTTTCCCTAACCCAGGGGGAAAATGCCATAGCCTAAATTATAGCAGGGCAAAGGTTATAGCCGTGTTCAGGAATTGGACACTTGGATCTTGAAAAGTGGGTACTTTTCACACAACGTGAAAACGTTTGGGACATACTTCCCAGGTCGACAGGAAGTGGAGATCAGAGGCGGCAGTCTAATTGTTGGTTTTCGTCGAGTACGGACCACTTCGGATAGAGTAATGACCAACACTGTGCCACTCTTTTAAAGAGCTAGTTTGTTCTAGGAGAATATTGTGAAGTCTAGCGTTGTATATCCGTTTGTTATGGTGATGGTGTTCATCCTAGTTTGTGTTGCCTAATACACATATAAAATTACAATTGGCGTTTCAGTCGACTACTGTTCGTGTTCACTACTGTTCGAATTATACCTAGCACTGTTGTGAGTTGGTGAAACGTGTGTAGAACAATAGTTAAACATCAGCAAAGTTATGTGCTGAGTAATGACCATGGTGCGACGGGAGAAGAACAGAAGAATTAGTCATATTTCTTGTTGGAGACGAGAAGCAAGAAAGAAGAAATGTTTACGAAAGTTCGCCATTAAATCGGTCAATCTATAGCCCAGTCGCATTCTGACATTGACTACATATGTCAATTTCTTTGAGCAATTCACATCTTTTGTTTGTTTCTTGAACAATTTATCATTCGTTTTCACCCTTTTCTTTGTATTCTTTACATTTTCAAAAGAAATCAATTTTCAGTTGTCATAACATGTTTTGAGGTTCGCATGTGTGCATTCAAAATAGGAATAGGGAGAAGAGCCGAAGGTTTATATGTGTGCTACAAAAAGAAGACATGAAAAACATGGATGGCATAAGAGAAGAATGTAGGAAAGGAGACTAAGGATAAGGAAAAGTAGAAGAAAGAGGAGTAAAAGGGGAAGATACCCAGGAGGTTGTGTGTGTAGAGAGAGAGAGAGAGAGAGAGAGAGAGAGAGAGAGAGAGAGAGAGAGAGAGAGAGAGAGAGAGAGAGAGAGAGAGAGAGAGAGAGCAAAGAAGAAATTCATATCGCAAAGAAAATTTAGAAGGAAGAGAACAATAAGAACTAGCACATTGAGGAGATGTTCTAGACGGAGGGGGAGAATTGTCAGGTTGAGATGAAAGTTATGGAATAGAGCTAAAGGGTGAAGAAGAATAGTTATAAACTTGTGAAATTATAGACAGAACTATGCAGACAGATGCAAATAGCAAGAGTTGTGATGAGAAAACGAGAGATAACATATACTCAAAATCGTCCATTGCTTCAAAACAACCAGTCCTATCATAAATCAGGCGCTTTACTTTCTGAGCAACCGACGCTCATATCATTGACTTATTTGGTTATTTGGTGCTCATACCATTGTTAATAATCAACGCAAGGCAGGAAATTTCAAATTTGCTTGTAGCTTCTGTCAAATACGGTATGCAGAATCGGGAAAACTAGTTCGCTACCCCTTTGTCACATTGTACAGATTTGTAATATTTTACTTATAGCAGCTAGTGCTGATCAAAGATGGCTATGGCTCTATGTTTGCTACTGTAATTATGACTATGTCTGGCCTACATTTCCCAACAGTTAAGAGATTACTAAAACATCGTATTAATACCACGTACTCACTTTGAAACTACTCAATCCTAATTCAAGATATCTGTTAAAAAACACAGTAGATTGTCTGTTTGCAGGAAGTAATTGCGAAATGGTATGTCCAGTTACCCATCTGTCACAATAGTTGACACCGTGAACGCAAAGATAATGTTTGTTACATGTTTTTCTTGTTGTCCAATTAAATTCCCTGAAAGAGAGTAAAATGTTGCATATTTTAACATACAGAACATTGCATGCATTTGGGGAAACGTGTTTTCCTCTTTCTTATTTTGTATAAATGTTAAATGAAATAATCATAACATTGTATGATGTATTGGATCCCAGAGTTCGAACATAGTTCCTACAAGAAAATCAAGAAGAACAACGAAAAGAACAAGAGAATGAAGAGATGGATACTAATGATGAAAGTTAACGAACGAACAAGCAAACGTACTTTATTTTGAAAAGGTCACACATTGATGGCAATGACGACGGCAGTGACGATGATGATGATGATGATGATGATGATGATGATGATGATGATGATGATGATGATGATGATGATGATGATGATGATGATGATGATGATGACGATGACGATGATGATGATGATGATGCTGATGATGATGATGATGATGATGATGATGATGATGATGATGATGATGATGATGATGATGATGATGATGATGATGATGATGATGATTGTAATGATGTTAATTGATGTCAACGACAAAGATGATGATGATGGCAACACAAATTCACTGACACTGAAAGTCAATAATAATTGGCACCATAGTAATCTTGAACCTGTATTGTTTGTATTAATAACATATGAAGTTATGTCTGTTTTCTTAATTGTTTCCAGAATAGACGTCCTTCTTCTGGCGCCTCTGCCCTTGTTTGCTCCATTGAGGCATTAACCCAAAACAAACCCACGCGAAGCTACCCTATTCAGCTCCAGCATTCTTCCCGTTCATCTCTTGATTTACCAAAATGTGTTTAATAGATTTTCTTCAGCTCATATATGCGGAGATCGCTAATATCTATATCTGGAAATACTGATTCTGATGAGAGTAAGCAGAGAGCCTGGGCGAAACTCAAAGCATGGAGGAAAAGTCGGGAGGAATTTTATCCAAAGTGCTACAGGAATAATCCGCTTGGAAACTCTGTTGTAGCTTTTCAGGAGGGTTCGGTGCATATGAGGAGATGTCAAAAGTGCAGTGATGTTGATATGTATGATCGATATTCAGTATTCACATTGGTGTCGATTGATCTTATATCCTCTCTGTTGATGTTATTCAACTCATATGTTTCGTTGTTTCATCCTCATTATCAGTAGTATGTAAAATTATTTCACGGTAGGTTTTGCGGTTCCGAGCCTACAGGCACCGTCTTATATCCTTAGTAAATTAGTCTGATATACGTCATAAACTGGAGCCTGCGGATTAAAGACATTTTTTCTTTATATATCCTTAGTAAGCTTATATCGCTGAAGTGACAAACTTGAGTCAAGAAACATAAATACGTATTTACTATACTCATCGGGCGGATATGATGGCGACAACGTAACGGATTTATGTTCAGATTAAGCAATTTTAGTTTATTTCTGGGGAGGATGTGCTGTTATTTCGAATTCGTATTCGGAAGTTATTCACAAGAAAGAACGGAAGACATTTGATGGGTGAAATTTGGAGGGCATCCGATAGATAGTTGTTGGTTATGGACTCATATTTTGTGAAGATATTCATAAGATATCTTTATCGAGACAATTAGCAACATGGCAACTCTAGGCGTTAAGCGACGACGAACCATTAGATAACGCCAAACAAGAAATGGAAAGAGAGAAGGTGAATATATTAGGAATATGCGAGACGAGATGAAAAGGGGCATGGATTAAGACAAGAGATGGTATTAAGGTTATCTATTCTGGGGGAGAAAAACACCAACGAGGTGTAGCAATGATCTCTGATCGACAATCATCAAAATCTGTTCAAAGATATTGGACTGTGTCAGACAGGGCTCTATTGGTAAACTTAATCGTAAGTCTGTTAACATAAATATCAGTAAGTAAGTAAGTAAGTAAGTAAATCTTTATTTTCCAAGGATTAAGAATTGGGCACGCAGGCCCATCTGACATTCTGCCCTTCTTCTCTATTTCCTCTCATACATTCTTTCATTCAACATCTCTTATGAAGCAATACTTTGAAAACAAAAGAACAATAAGCATTAAAACGCATGAAAAATAATCAATAATACATAACTCGTTGAGGCAATGTTTAACATGGGCATCATGCATACCAAAGGTGGGTGTAACGCGCCATACATATAGGTAATGTTGTTGTTGTTGTTGGTGTTTTTGGTTAGTTGTCGTTCGAGATAATTTATCATTATTATTGTCTTTGTTGCTGTTTTTTTAAAGGGGGCATGCAGTCTGTCCTGAGGTAGTGTTTAAGCAGGTTGCGACTGTATGTATAATGATTGGTGGTGTCTTTGATTTCGTGTGGAAGATTGTTCCACAACTGAGTGGCACAGTATGCTAAGTTTGTTTTAAATAAGTCTATCCTAGGTTTAGGGACATGGAGTATATTTAGTCGTTCGCTATGTCTTGCATTATGTTTAAACAATGGCCAAAGGTAGCTTGGGGCATTTTGAAATAGGATTTTGTGAATTAGTTTAGCCTTATTAAAAAGTAGGCGATTCTGTAGTGGCAGTAACTGAAGACGTTCATGTAGGTTAGAATTGTCTTTAAGCTTATCACCATTGATTAGACGCACTGCCTTTTTCTGGCGCAAATAAAGGCGTTTTATTATTGATCTGGAGCATCCATCCCAGATTGTGGAGCAATATTCAATATGTGTTTGAATGTGGGAAGTATAAAATTTCTTACTTGTGTTTTCGTCGAGGAAATTTTTAATTTTGGCACGTTGGTATACTTTTTTGTTTAACTAAAATATATTTGTATATATTTGTAATAAATACTATTTGTTTAACTAAAACATGAACATGGGATGGAAGGATAGATTTTGATCTATGATAAGAGCCAAGTGCCTTGTGCACAGTTACACATTCTACAGGCGTGCTACCAATGTGCAGCTGAAGAGTTCTCTGAGAGTTTAGAGTCTGAAGTCTTTGCCTGGTTCCTATTAACATAGATTTAGTTTTAGAAATGTTAATTTGCATGCGGTTTGCGTGACTCCAGTTAACTACACTATTTATTTCCTGTTGCAAGGATAATTCTAACAGATTACGATCAACATCGTTTGTATATAGTGTGCAGTTGTCTGCAAATAGATCGCAGGACGATGACAGATATAAGGGACGATCATTTATATAAATGGCAAATAACAGAGGGCCAAGTATAGACCCCTGTGGTACTCCAGTATTAATGGTAATGGCTCGGGATAGAGATTTATTGTGTGATACTACTTGTTTTCTTTCTAATAAAAATTAGTTTATTAATCCATCCATCCATCATGTGCCATGCCGGTAAGCGCGGGCGGTCATGTTCTGCCATCTCACTAGATCACCAGAGTCGTTGATCAGCTCCGTGTTTCTGTCTCGACCATGCCACAATGCCGAGCCATCCAGATACTTCCTTCTAGGTCTTCCCCTTGGTCTGTTCCCCTCGATCTTACCAGTTGTCACCAAGTTCTCCAAATCATTTTTTCTCATAACATGCCCAAAAAATTGTGCCTGTCTACGTCTAATGTCTCTAATCTGTTTACGATCTTCATTTGTTTCTTGAAGGACTTGTTCATTGGCCTTTCTGGCTGTCCATGGTATTCTTTGCATTTTCCTCAGAAACCACATTTCTACAGCCATCAGATGTTTTTCAGCCTGACTGCTCATTGTCCAAGCTTCACATCCATATAAAAGTACAGGTTCTATGTAGCATCTCAACACTCTTTCTCTCGTTTCAGTTGACATCGTTTTATTATTATTTTTATATTATTTTTCATCTTGCTAAAGGGTACTTTTGCCATGGCGATTCTTGTTCTAATCTCTTCAAGACATCTTCCATCAGATGTTATTACTGTTCCGAGATAATTGTACCTATTCACTTGTTGAAGAATATTCTCATTTACTATATTACATTGTGGTATTTCGTTCTTCCTAGTGACGACGATAATCTGTGTCTTTTTACAATTTAATTCTAGCCCAAATTGTTCACTGTGTGTAACAACCGCATCTACTAAATTTTGCAGGTCCTGTTCATTGTATGCAATCAAGACTGTATCATCTGCATATCTAATGTTATTGATGCATCGTCCTCCAAGGAATGTTGATTCCTTCCATATCTTCAATATTTCTGAAAATACTTTCACTGTACAGGGAAAACAGATCTGGAGACATTACACATCCCTGCCTCACACCTCTCTTAATAGGCTGATATTGGCTAACTTCATTATCAACTCTTATGACAGCTTCTTGTTTCCAATATAATTTTTTTACAAGTCTAAGGTCTGTTTCATCAATTTGTAGATCTTCAAGCATCCTTATCATGTTGACATGTCTCACTTTATCGAAAACCTTTGTGTAGTCAATAAAGCAAAGGTGTAGATCTTTGTTTACTTCTATAGAACGTTCGATTACGGTTCTCAGTATATACACAGCATTTACTGTACCCTTGCCTTCTACAAAAACACATTGTTCTTCTCCTATTTCAGGTTGTATTTTCCTCCTAACTCTTTGCATGATACTTCTCAGCAAAATCTTCGTGATTTGACTCATTATACTAATTTTTTGATGTTGATTACATTCCATGGCTCCTGATTTTTTTGGGATTGCAATACATACAGTATTACATAACTCCTAAGGTATATTTCCAGTATCATATATTGCATTAAGCAGACTGGTAACTTTATCTATTCCATATTCTTCTAAAGCATTAAACATTTCTGTTGTGACGCTGTCTGAACCGGGGGTCTTGCCAGATTTCATATGGTTAAGAGCATTCTGAACCTCTATCTTCAAAATTGCTGGCCCTTCATTATTATTTTTAACATCATACTGTTCGTCTCTGTTGTCATCATAAAGTTTTTTCACGTAATCTGACCACACATATAAGATCTGATCTTTTTCTATTTTGACTCTTCAATCTTTTGTATTTAGGCAACCTGCTGATGTACGTGTTCTTAGATTAGTAAGCTCCTGAATTCATTTGTGCATTAGTTTCGCATTTTTACTGTTGTGTTGTTTTTCAATTTCTATGCAATTTTTCTCAAGCCATGTTTCTTTTGCCTCCTTACATAAGGTTCTGACTTTTCTGTGAATTTCTTCATATTTGGCAGGATTAATTTTGATTATTTGATTGTTTCGGGATTTGAAATTTAAATATTGAGCACAACCCTCTACTGGCAACGCCGATCGCATTCCGGCACGAACCTAAGTACGAACCTAAGTTTAAATTTCAAATCCCGAAACAACCAAATAATCAATTTTATCGTTGCTCACTGGATTTAGGAGGACTGGTGTTCCTTGCCAGTGAGAAGTCCTGATCGTTCGGGTCCACATCGATTGACGGACATCAGTCGCGGCGATTGGGCAATCTTGAGCATAGCCTACGATGGGTAGCGTTGTGGTATTTCGGTGTGATAATTTGGCGTGTCCAGTGTGTGCCGCGTGGTTACACACCCGCTTCACACGCGTGATCCGGGGCTTGTTTCCGGATCCGGTCATGGATATGCTCTACTGAGGATTACTTTTGTTCTGTGTTCTTATTTCCATTAGTTGTAACATTTCTTCAGTCATCCATGTCTTACGGCCCACTTTCTTTACTTTTGGAATAGTTTTTTCTGCTGCACACCTGATTAAATTCTTCAGCATTTCCCATTGATCATCTACATCTTGAAATAGGATCTCTAGATCAGACATTAAATCGAATTTGTTCTTTACTTCTATGTTAAAATTATCTTGTATTTCTTTGTCAGTTTTCAATTTTCACAAGTCATATTTAGAGTTTCCTGCTGTATACTTGACTTTCTTTAACTTTACCCTCAATGTGCCTGTAATTAATCTGTTATCACTGTAACCGTCTGCTTTTGGAACTGCTTTTACAACTGCTAACGCACTTCGACACCTTTTTCTAATCAGGATGTAATCTATCTTGTTTTTAATCCTGCTGTCTGGACTCCTCCATGTCCATAATCTTATAGGATGGTGTTTAAACCAGGTGATTCCTACAACCATTTCTTGTTCTTTTGCCCATTCTACAAGTCTGTATCCTCTTTCATTTATCTCTCCCAAACCATTGGTGCCTACACTGCATCCATCACTTTGCTTTCCTATTTTTGCGTTGAAATCACCCATTATGATATTTATTTCTGATTTTTTTACAGTTCTTCAAAGCAGACTCCATGTCATTATAAAATTCCTGTATGCTTTCTTCACTGCTTTCACTTGTTGGGAAATATACTTAAATGACATTTATTTTTAAATGTCTTCCGTTTAATTTTACTAATAGAACTCTGTCTGACACAGCCCGATATCCTTTGAAAGAATTTGATGTTTGCTTATCTAATATAATGGCTACACCTCTTTGCTGTTCTTCTCCCCTATAGTAATAATCTTACAATCCTCTCCTGTCCTTATCCCTGCTCCTTTCCATCTCGTTTCCGATATTCCTAATATGTTAATCTTCTCTCTCTCCATTTCTTTTTTGATGTTTTCTAATTTTCCATCTGCATTCATTGTTCTAACATTCCAAGTTCCTACTTTCAATGATATTAATCTTTTGCACCTAGTAGCATGTTGACGGTCTGGAGTCACCTAGTGCGCATGATTATCCCTACCGGGCGAGGCTGCTCCTATGGAGCACTCATTTACGCCGTTTCTCTGAATATCGATGAGTCTACATAACATGAGTTTCTTAGCGTCTGTAAGGAAGGTAGCTTGCCATTGTTTTCCTTCCTAGCAGTGACCATACTGGTCAGTGACCGTAGCCATTGTCTCCTCAACAAAGAGTTCCTCTGCCTACCGTCGTGAACGTGAAGACCATAACCTACAACTATCTGACGGCTGCTCTTCATCTTCATCCACCACTTGCACCCATGGCTTCATGTAACCCTGTTCGGGGGGCTAAACGGGTACTCCACTTTGCCCAATGGTGCCCGTAGGCTAGCGGAGGGAAGGGGGCGCCTTACCTCTCCTTTGATAGGGGATACCCCTACCCTGCTACCCATTATTAATGTTACTATATTAAAGCTTACTTTCATTGTTTCTAGGTTTTTTTTTATTAAGATCGTATGATCTTTCATATCGAATGCTTTTCTAAAGTCTATAAACATCGTTCCATACAGAGTATTCTTGTTAATATTTTTATACCAGTTTTCTATCATGTTTGTTAGGGCCGTATGACAGGAATATTTTTGCCGAAATCCTGACTGACTGTCAGCTATTAGTTTGTGGCGAACTAAGTGCTCTAGTGTTGTTTTGTGGATGTGCTTTTCGAGCTGTTTGGATAGTGAGGATAATGTGGAAATTGGCCTATAATTACTCATGATACAATCGTCTAATGAACCAGATTTTAAAGGAGGATACACTTTAGCGATTTTAAAGGCTGATGGGAAGTGACATTTGGTGAGACATTGATTGTATATAAAAGTTAGTGACTTGCAGATCGCCGGTGCATCATAGCGAAGGATCCGATTACTGATTCCATCTAGTCCTGATGAGTTATTATTTTTTAGGTTACTGAGATGAGTAAATACTTCAGTGGTCGTCATTAGTGGTATGTAACAGCTGGTAAACATAGTCCAGAGATGAGTTGAGCAAGTCTTGTAAAATGGCATCTTGATTGAAGTTTTTATAATTTCTATATTTTATACTTATATGTTTGTGTTTCTGAGTTTTGGTACCTCTTTTCGACCACGTGCAACATACAGGGTAGTGATCGCTCATTGCATTAATAGGTACAGTACATTCTGTGATGTTGTCAGCAAATGTTGTATAGATATGGTCTATAAGTGATGCAGATGATTTTGTTATTCTAGTGGCTTGTTTTACTAACTGTTGGAAGTTATATGACTCTATTATGTTTTCCCATGTTTTGTTTGATTGGTTAGTGTCTATGTTGAAGTCGCCTAGCAGTATTATTTCTCTCGCATTACTAAAGACTACATCCATCATAGTGGTGAATTTTTCATACCAGATATTACCTGCAATGGGGTTTCGTTAAAAATAGCCAACTACTAGGGATATGCGATTTTGAAGCTTAACCTCAAGCCATACACACTCAATCTCACAGGTTTCAAAATCTAGCCTACGGTGAGCGTTAAGCGAGTTAGAAATATAAACTGTAATGCCCGTCTGTTGTTTCTGATAGGGATCTCTTCTAATGGTTTTAAAGCCTCTGATAGCGATGTCTTCATCTGAGATGTTACTATTTAATCGACCTTCGCTAACGCCGAACATGTGAAAATTTTGATTAAGTATAAGTGATAATTCAGGAAGCTTCCCTAATAGATGACACATATTTAAGTGCCTGATTCTGAACCAACTATTACTGGGCCAGTGTTCGTACTTATTAGACATTCTAGCAATGCATAGTCATGCATTTTTTTAAACACAAAAATGAAAACAACTTACGTCCCTTATAACAATACACACTCTAATGTATAGAGAAACAGTAATATCTCTGTCAATACACACACACACACACACACACACACACACACACACACACACACACACACACAAATTACGTATAAAGATCAGTAACGATGAGCAGTGAAGACCCCCTCACTCACAGTATAAACACAACAAGAAGCATTATAAAAGATATCCAACTAAGTACGTTTAGTTTAGTTTAGTGACGTCAATACGAGTCAATGTTTATAGTTAGTAAATCTAATACGTTACTATAGAAAGCAATAACCAATTATGCACATAAACGTTCTATTAGAGGCTCTTTCTTGTACCGAGATCCGGTGTTGCTTTGTGCTGAATTGCTAGTAAACACCAGGCTGTGTTGGTCCTTGGTACAGCGACATCATAAGTGCCTGGCGAAGTGAAGCTGGGCTAAAACGTGTGAGGTATAACAACAGTGGGTTACACTGGAATGGATAATGTTGATTTCTCACGGGTGTGTAACGACTTCCAACTACAGGCTCTGATTCGTGGCTAACAGGAGGCTGCGGTGGCACATTGTTGTTACTGCTAAATTGTTCCTTGCTGTGGAGAAGAGGGAACTTATCTTCATAGTATCGCCCTCCTGTGTAAAAGAGGGCAGATTGTATGGATATGGTGTGTTGAAAATGTTCCGTCTGGCTTGGATGTCAGGTTCCGTGGTTTTGAGTGGTTTGCACTATTCTGGCCTATCTGTACTTGATGTGGCGGGAGTATGTCGTCTGGTTTGAGCTTGAGGTGGAGTAGCTAGAAGTGTCCTACGCGATCCAGTATTGGATGTAGGTTGTGTCCGTTCTGGGTATTTGATATTTTTGTCGAGCAAGCTGGTGCCCAATGTAGACAAATGTATTTGATCCTTATAAAGTCGCTTTTTAGTTGCTCCAGACTGTGAAGTAAAAACCGGTGTGTTGTTGATGAACTGTATGTTGTTGTAGGAACAAAATTTCTGCAGTATGCTGTTATTTATGTCAGCCAAACGACGCTGGAATCCATAACTCGGTGATATGATGGAGGAGAAGAATATAGACGAGTTAGGAACAGTGTGACGTAACCCATTCAAGAGTGCCAGCAGTTGAGATTCTGTGATTTGCTGGTTGTTCATGGTGTTATTAATACCAATATGAATGCTTGCCTTTGTAACGTTACGATTTACAGCCAGCCTACTTATCATATCTGTTAGCCGGTCAACACCAGCCCCAGGCAATGGGATTATGTAAACAATGTCTTTGTCTGAATTGGTCATTCGGTCACTGTATAGACCTTTCATTAGAGAGTCGCCTATTATAATGTGTGTACAGTCGGGTTGTGCTGTTTGCAAATGTCTCTGGTTGACAGTACGCCTTGCCCGTTGTTTCTTCCCATTTAGCAGCAGTCTGTACGTCACCATGCGATTACACCTGTGTTTCCTCGAGGTGTGTGTTGTCTGTTGGCAGTGCACTAAAACACTACGTTTTCTGATGAATCTTCTTGAAGCACGTCGAATCTGTTGCTCATTTTTACACCAATGGGATAGACTGCTTGTAGCGTTTTTATCTTCCTCTGCACGTTGAGGTTGTTTCGTGTCTCGTTTAGTTATTTTTTTAGGTGAAATTGGGCTTCTAGATTCTCCGAAGTTGATACAGCTGCTTGGGAATTACACGCTTGTTCAGTTGTTTGGTAGTGGACTCATGCTGTAAAGTTTCTATTGTTTTTCTTAGGAACAAATTTTCCTCTCTCTGAAGCGTAATTTCTGCTTTGAGAGCAGAGTAGTCACTGCTGGTCTTGCTATTAGCTTAAATGTTCGCTGTAACAGTAACAATGAGCGCCTTTAAGGATTGTTTTATTACCTCAATGTGCCTATGACAATCACACGATTGTCCGTTGATAGTTGGCGTATTATCTAAGGCTGGTAATTCATCAGCTACTCTCTACGTTGTTTTGGAGGTGATCCATTGAATATTCAATGGAAAAGAGCACTGGTGGGGTAGTTGGCCTTGTGTTGATGGTATTGTCCTGTTCACTCATTGTATGTGTTAGTTGAGAAACATTATCTGCTGTGATGTCCACAGCTGTAGCTGTGTGCTGTGCAGATTCTGAGTCCTCACTCGAGACGAGCATGTTGATAATATCTTGCGTCTTTGATATGCTCTACTCATGAATGTAAGTATTGAGTTCTCCAGCTCGACAAAGTCTAATTTTTTAATGTTTTCAACGCTGTCTTGAGCTAATAATTTGTTCTTCGAATGATATAAGTGTATTGTAAGGACTGGCGTCGTAATCAGGTCTTCAGCGTAGGCCCCGCTCCTATCTTGTCTGTGTTGAATTAGTTCATACTTGTAATAGTTGATGAGTCATGTTCGAAATGCCTCATAATGGAGTGTATTGTTAAAGGATACTGTAACACATTGGCCAGAGTTGGTGTGTTGGACGACTCGTCCGACTGGGTTCACACACCTGGCTAGCTTGGTCTTCACCGCCTTCTCTTTGTTTAGTGTGTATGTTTTATTCACGGCCGATCGTAAACCGGATCTTGTTTCAAAACCAGTCACCTTCAGAGAGGCCTCTCCTATCGATGATATTACTGCATCATGTTATCAAACCCGCTTAAAGAATGCAGCGAACTCATTGTAGTCTAGACGCGCCGCGGGCAATTTAAAGTTATGTGAGCTATCACTTGAAATGGATATTGTGTGCTTGGCAACATACCACGCGCTAGTCACGCATGGTTTAACCTCACGTTGTCATTAATCAATAATTGGTTGAATGTTCTTACCGTCTATTTCACAAAGAAATCTTCATTTCACTAAATAAACAATCACATAAACTTAAGATATTAATTATTATTAGATCCAGTTTTAGAACGAACACAATGATATACACAACATCTCGACTTAAATGGTTAAAACTTTGATAAATTATATAAAAACTGAGAGAGCTTGTGAAAACACGTCCGCTTGTAACCGGAAACCGGAAAAAAGTGGTCATGCAATGAAGATAGTCTGGAGGAATTTTATAATACTATCGAGTCTGCTTTGAAGAAATTTAAAAATTCTGAAATAAATATCATAATGGGTAACTTCAATGCAACAGTATAAATCAAGGCAATTAATGTTCAGTAGGCAACCATGGTTTGGGAGAGTAACAAAAGAGGATACAGACTTTTAGAATTTGGCAAAAGAGCAGGAAATGATTGTAGGAGATACTCTGTTTTAGCAACAGCCTCGAAGATTATGGAAATGTAGGAGTCCGACAGCAAGATTATAAACCAGAATGATTACATTCTGATTAGCATAAGGTTTCGAAATGTTTTAACAATCCTAGCAACAGTTCCCAATACAGAGTGCCAAAGTGATCACTGACTGATTACAGGCGCATTGAGGGTAAAGTTACAGAAAGTCAAGTATACACCAGAAAACATTAACTATAATCTGTGTACATTAAAAATGACAAGGAAATACAAGACAATTTTAAAATGCAGTAAAGAACAGTTTTGTATATTTGAATAACGAAGACACAAACAATAGATTGCACGATTTATTGCCTGGCATATTTCGCTGCATCTCGTCAGGTACATACTGCAGAAATAACACAACTTACGTGAAATTAACTAGATAAATCCTTCAAGTTGAAATATACACAATTTCGCACAGTAATGTCACTTATCTACCACGGTAATTTTAAGCTGACTAACATGTCTTTCTGTTTACACAATTCTGGCTTGCGTTGATAGATCATAATTGCTTCTGCAAATTTTAACAAGCGAGTATTTTGTGTTCTAAACAACACGCGAAATGCAGTGTCTCTGGACACAACGTGGCCACTGGCGACAATGTGCCTGCCGATTGAAGACGCCGGGAGCTTCCGGTGTGTCGGCTCCTCGCTGCTAGCATCTCCTGTGTGTTGTATCTTGTTGACCCATTGAGGTATGTGTTCTGACACCCGTTTGTTAAGCTGTCTCTCCGTTCGACCAATGTAAACGGCCTGGCATCTACATGTGAATTGGTAAATACAATTGTTTGTGGCGTACAGAGGAACAGGCGCTTTGACTGTTGGTGTAGGAATGGGTACGGTTTTACATCTAATGAGTGGAGTTGCCGCACAGAATGTTCGACCTACTGCTGTAGTAAGCCGGTCTTGTAGACGTTGCATTACGTCATCCCCTCGAAAGGTTAGCTGGATTAATACCTTGAGTTTAGGGACTGTAGTTACGTCTGCTTTGGGTTTGGGCTGTTGGCAATGGCGCTTTATAAATCCTGTGGAGTACCCATTCAGGTTTAAGACATTCTTCAGAGTTTCAAATTCCTCTGTCAGTGTGTCCTGGGTGCATATCTTTCTAGCACGGTTAAACAAGGTCCGTACTAAGCCCCGTTTGTACTGGACAGGTGTGAAGCTCTGAAAATTTAGGTATTGGCCAGTCCATGTTTCTTTGCGATACACCGATCTTTGAATTGTGCCGTCTGGTCTACGTCTCATTAGAATATCTAGGAACGGTAACGCTTCGTTGTGTTCGTGTTCCATAGATAGAGAGATGTTTTTATGCGTCTTGTTCATTGTGGCCTGAAACGATGTTGCTTGTAGCTCGTCTGTGGTGATAATTAGTATATCGTCCACATAACGCCGGTAAAAGGCCAAGTTGTTGATGTCTGAGGATCTCTTTTCTTCTAAGTGTGCCATGAAGATGTCCGCTAGAATAGGACCAAGAGGACATCATGGGCAAAAACTGCTGCATTGCTCTAGGTTTCTCTGTTTAGACGGTACCCCCCCCCCCCCCAAGGGTCGGTGGGCAACAACATTGCCTCTCTAGCTGAACTGTATCCTTCAAGGGTGAATGGGCAACAACATTGCCTCTCTAGCTGGCTTGATATGTTCCTGGCAATTAACTTCTCTAGCAGCTTGCCTATTGTATTTTGTATGGCTATTACACGGTATCCCTGACTTTTTGTGTGTTTAAGGATAAAGCATGCCAGCAGTTGTTCTACTCTCAACCATCTATTAGAAGGTGACCTATCTTCAGTCAAGTCTGCAAGTTATGTCCATGGTGCAGGTGTCCATGAATGTATTTGAATATCTTTATAATGATACGCATATAGCTGAGACTCTTTAGGAGAGTCGAGTATCATGTGGTGTTTGCACTTGGCAGATGCAAATGAATATCCTAGGGTTATAGGTTTCAGCTTTATCTATGTTGAATTGGCCAGTTTCAGAAAAATGACAGCTGAAGTTATCATGACAAAATATGGCTTATTTGTTTTTGGGATCTACAACTGAACGTGCCTTGATCAAGCATTATTGATAGTTGTGTTAACACCATACAAGTAATCTTCATTAACAAGTGCTGATGGAGATGAACTCCATACTTTACGTATGTTTATGAACTAATATTCAACTCAGTGCCATTCTCTGAACATACTTTAGTGTGTCTGAAGAATTAACCCCAAGTGAATCTGTGAGGTCTGGACTGAATTATATTGATGAATTCTAGTGAAGGTTGCAGTCAATATGAAAGTATTTCGCCGTGGAACTTATTGTATATCCTGAATTATCAAAGCAACGAAGGTGCATTAATCTACACACTATGAACTATACCTCAGTGTGAAGAGCGTACTACAAATTCCTGTTATTGGGAATAATTTTTCAAACAAGGATCAGGAGACCCTTTTCCGAAGTTTGGAACAGAGTATACAGTCACGTGTCCAGAGCTGGTATCAAGGAGGGATCCTATATGAAATCAGGTGATGTCGTCTGTCCAGCAGACTAAAACTCACATTGACGATAATTCTACCTGAGTCAATAATGATATCTTACCAATGTATACCCGATATTTTCATGCTGGACTATCTTCCAACATTATGCTGCTTTCTGTAAGAAAGTGTTTATATATTACCTGTTTCCTAGGCTGAAAAAGTGTCTTTATTAGTTCTGAGTGTGAACGTCTTCAGTAGTGTCTGATTAATATCAGAGTTGAGTTGAGTTGAGTTAAGAACCGACATCACTGCACTCAGGACATTCCCATAGTGCTCAGTCCCCTCGTTCAACAGCCAGCGAAGAGTCATACTACTAATCTTTCCCACCGCTATCTGATTAAAAGTTCTCATAGTCTTCCCTCTCAGGTTTGAGATTCTTCCAGAACCCCTGCCGATCCCCCGCAATCTTATTCTTTCCACATATGGGTTCTAAATCTGTTCCTCCGCCTTCTCCACCTGGTCCGACAAGCGCACGACCACCTCCCCCTTTTCCGTAGGCAAAATAACACCAAGAGGTGCATTCCCTGCTAGCCTATCAGCCTGTTCATTCCCCCGTACACCCGCATGGCCAGGGCAAAATATCAATACAATTCTCACAATCTGTGACTTCTGAAGCGACGAGAGCCATTCCACAAGAAACATTCCTTTCTCCACCTTGCTAAGCATACTCTTTGAATCCGTAATGAACACAACGTGTGTTACAGTAGTCTCCTCTAGCCACCTGAATGACGGTGTTACTGCCTCCACCTCCATTCTCATGCTAGAGGTCGTAGTCTCATATGCCAGGCTCTCCTTTTTCAAGACTCGCCCATTAGCCTTTGCAATAAAGCCCCAGCCAATACGTCTGTTTCTCACCACTAAACCATCGGTGTAGATGACTATGTCACCTTGATGTGTGTTGCTCTGGATCAGCTGTTGCACTTCAAACTCAGTGCTGCCCGCTGCCCATTCTCTGCACTCACGACCCAGTGCTATTATTACATTGTGCCAGTCCGTTATGTCTTCCGGAACTTCAATCCGCTCTCTTTCACGATTGTTGGTCTCTAGATCACACACTTGACTTATAGAAAGTTCTGCCTCTGCCATCCAGGACCTGCCTCGCATTAGTCTATGACCCTATACCATGTAGCGGGTGATCCCTGTCTGTGGCAACTCTCAGGTACCATTTGGCCTTAAGGACCCTATGCCTTTCCGTCATTGTAGGTAGCGCCATGATATGCCTCATGCAGATAATTGGTGTGTCCTTTGTGCACCCCGGTATTAACCGTATGCCAGCATTCTGTATGCGCTCCAACCTTTCAAGCTGGCTTTTTGATACTGTCAGCAGCTCCAACCCATACTAAATGACATAAATTATTAACTGCTGAAAGAGCCTGTACAACATCCTCTGATCTACCCCGGTTGCTGCCATAGCCCTCAATGCATTAAGACCCCTATCAGCCTTCACCACCAAAGCCTCCACATGATTCTTACAGGACAAACATCTGTCAAAGGTGATACCCAAGTACTTCAGTTTGCTCTCTCGACTAAGAAGACATCCATTCAACATAATACCTGCGACGCCTGCCTTGACGATCCTTTTATTCAGGGAGTACCACACAACTGATGCCTTATCTGGGTTTATAATGGCCCCTGCGTCCCTGCACCATTCCGTCACCTTCTTTACCGCCACCTGTACGTCTTTCGCCAAACTGGCCCTGTCTCTGCCCTGTCTGTACACCAGCACATCATCTGCAAATGTTAAGATTCTACCCACATCTGGTGTCTCAATAGCTGCGATTTTGTTGGTGTAGTCATTAAAGATTACCGGGGACAAGGCTTAACCCTGCAGCAACCAAGGTGTAATAGTATATGGGTCAGAAATCCAGGTACCCATGTGCAGTGCAACCTTACGCTCATAAAGGACTGCCGCAACCCATCTAACAAGGCAAGAGCAGACCTCCATGTCCAACAGTGTGTGTATTAACCGATCATACCTAACCCTGTTATACGCATCCTCCAGGTCAAGAGCTACCACCACTGTCTCCTGTTTATCCTGGAAGCCCTCGTAGACATCAAATGCAAAAGTTGCAGCATTGGCCCAGGTGTCCTTTCCATGCCGGTAGCTCCCGAGTCCTTGGGGAAGCAGATTCCGACTTTCCAAATGTTGCTGGAGCCTGCGTGCTACTATCTTTTCGAGGACTTTGCTACACATGTTTTGCAGGATTATGATTCGGTATCCATTAAGTCTTGAGTGGTCCTTACCTGGCTTTGGGAGTGAGATCAGGTAGCTATGCAGCCAATCGTGGGGTATTTCCGCCGTATTGATGCTTAGGTTAAAATAAAGAGCCATCTCCTCTAAGTCCCCATACTTTATGTTCCTAATATGGGAGTACTTCACCCCATCTGGGCCTGGCGTTGTGTCTTTAGCCCGCGTCAGTACCTGTCTAATGTCCTCCACTTTAATCTCACAGTCCTCCTTCCTAGTGACCCGTGACAAGGCTTCTCTGACGTCATCTCTAACAGCCCTATCTTGCTGATCCGTCTGTTTTAAAAATCGCGCAAGTAAAGCATCCCCTTTGTCCTTGTCAGTTGTCATAGATCCGTTGTTATCATCATAAACGGTGTCATGATTACAAGCATCCCCTTTCTCTTCATTAGCCAGTGCAGCCTTCAGAATTTTCCCAATGTCGCATCCCCACCGACTTCATTGATAAACTGTTCCCACTTAATCCTCTTTGCCTCTGCTGCCTGGAATTTGAAATCCGGCACCTTTACTTTTGTATATCTTTCTGATTAATATCAATACTGAGTGAAGTAAATATTAGTGCACAGAGGTTCAAAGACAATGGGGGAAGCAGATTTTTTTTTGCTAATGAATAGATAGAGACTGTCCGAAGTAATTGGTCGTAACACTATTTCATCCTCACCAATAATGTTACAACGGCATGGATATAATAGTGCTGGAGGGAGCGAGCAATGGATCTGGCCGATACTCGTCGAGGAAAGGTCACATAATCAGACTGATTTTTGTGCAATTAGTATTCGGAATCTTCGCTGGCTGTGAAGTTGGTTCTTGACTCAACTCAAATGCTTTCGATTTGACCATCTTGAATGTATCTACAATATATACTATTTCAGAAGAGAGTGAGTAGATATATGTTTCACCAACAGATGTCATGAATGCATATATGTAACACTTGTATATGTAAACAATAGACTCCATGAACTATTAAATGTTGCTGACAGGAAAATATGTTGGCGTGCAGACTCTGGGGGTCGGGCGAGCCAAGGGACAGATTCTATTTAAAAAAAAAAAACGTTGGTTGAATGAAATATTACACGGGAGCAGTAGTTTGCAAATTCTTTCACAACGGACGAAATTCATACTATTTTGAAGAATAAAAATCAAATCAGTCAACTTCCAAATAGTCTGCTGCATATGTCGAACGCAATATGAGGAATTGCGAACTTAGATCGACATTGCTTCCTACGTCATAGAATCCGGAACTCAATGGCGACACAGAGTTAAATGATGAACAAATAGACAACTTACTTAAAGTGAAATGTTAAGATCAAGTTCTCGGGTCCGGATTCCAGGACCAATGAACATTTTTCGGGGTGACAGAATCTGACATGGTTCGGACTTACAATGAAGAAGGGCGGACTGTCAAGCCTGAGTTTCACGACGTTAGAATCAGTGGGATCGCATATAGCATAGGCTGGAGTTTTCTGCGGAATACATCATAATAACATCCAGAGCATCAGAATGCATCCAGAGATTATGTAATAAGCAAATATATTTAAGATGACGGTTACAACAATAATCAGAAGTCTTCATTCACTAACACAGACAGAGACAAATGCACACACTCACACATCTACACAAAACACGCAATGCATACATAATACACACATATACACACTCACACATCTACACAAAACACGCAATGCACACATACATACATACATACATACATACATACATACATACATACATACATACATACATACATACATACATACATACATACATACATACATACATACATACATACATACATACATACATACATACATACATACATACATACATACATACATCATGTGCCATGCCGGTAAGCGTGGGCGGTCATGTTCTGCCATCTCACTCGATCACCAGAGTCGTGGATCAGTTCCGTGTTTCTGTCTCGACCATGCCACAAGGCCAAGCCATCCAGATACTTGTTTCTAGGTCTTCCCCTTGGTCTGTTCACCTCGATCTTACCAGTTGTCACCAAGTTCTCCAAATCATTTCTTCTCATAACATGTCCAAAAAATTGTGACTGTCTACGTCTAATGTCTCTAATCAGTTTACGATCTTCATTTGTTTCTTGAAGGACTTGTTCATTGGTCTTTCTGGCTGTCCATGGTATTCTTTGCATTTTCCTCAGAAACCAGATTTCTACAGCCATCAGATGTTTTTCAGCCTGGCTGCTCATTGTCCAAGCTTCACATCCATATAAAAGTACAGGTTTTATGTAGCACCTCAACACTCTTTTTCTCGTTTCAATTGACATCTTTTTATTGGTCAGTATGTTTTTCATCTTGCTAAAGGCTACTTTTGCCATGGCGATTCTTGTTCTAATCTCTTCCAGGCATCTCCCATCAGATGTTATCACTGTTCCGAGATAATTGTACCTATTCACTTGTTGAAGAATATTCCCATTTACTTGTATATTACACTGTGGTATTTCGTTCTTCCTAGTGACGACCATAATCTGTGTCTTTTTACAATTTAATTCTAACCCTTGTTGTTCGCTGTGTGTAACAACCGCATCCACTAAATTTTGCAGGTCCTGTTCATTGTCTGCAATTAATACTGTATGTATGTATGTAATACATACATACATACATACATACAAACATACATACATACATACATACATACATACATAAATGTAATACATACATACATACATACATACATACATACATACATACATACATACATACATACATACATACATACATACATACATACATACATACATGTATACATACATACATACATACATACATACATACATACATACATACATACATACATACATACATACATACATACATACATACATACATACATACATACATACATACATACATACATACATACATACCTATCTACCTACCTACCTACCTACCTATGTGGGTGTTCGTGGGTTGGGAGGGGGTGTGGGTCAGGAGTGAGTGTTTGGGTGGGTGAATGGGTGTGTAGGAGATTGTGTTGGTTGGGGGATGGGTGTGTAATGGGTGTGGGGGATGAGTGTGGGGGTGTCTGTGAATGGGATATGCTGTGTGGGTGGGAGTGTGTGAGTGTGGATGGGGTAAATGTGAGTGGGTGGAGGATATATGTGTGGGTGGTGAGGATGTCTGTAGATGGAGGATGTGTGAGTGGGTGGGGAGATGTGCGGGTCGTAATGTGTATGGAGAAGGTATGTGAGGGATGTGTGTGTGGGGGGGAATGTGTTTATGGGTGGAGTTTTGTGTCGGAGGGGAGATGTGTGAGAGATGGGGAGGTGTGGGATCTTCAGGTGATTAAAGGATGTATGCGAGGATGGGGGATGTGTGTTTGTCTGGGTGTTTGGGATGTGTGTGGTGGGAGGGCAGATGAGAGATGCATGTGTTGATGGGCGCGTGGCTGATGTGTGGGTGTGAGTGGTTGATGGATGAGTACGTAAGTGGGTGGATGTGTGTGAGAGATGAGTGTATGGGTGGGGGAGGTGTGTAGTTGTAAGAAGATGTGTGTGAGCGGCGGATGTGTGTGGGTGGGGTATATGTGGGTGGTGGGATATGAGTGAGTAGGAGGTGTGTGTTTTTAGGTTATGGGTGGGGGATATGTGTGGGCAGGTTGGGAGATGTGTTTTTCAACAACTCAACTGACAGGCACTATCGGATACTTCTCCCACACCAAACAAGTAAACTTGCAAGTCGTGTGCGAGGAAAATAAATGGTACATTTATTGCCGTTGGCTCGCTACAAGCAGGTAACAGTCGCTAGTAAACACACAACATAAAGCCACAGAAATTATCTATCACTAGTTGCTAATGCCTATGCTAACTCTCTATCTATTTAGTTAAACACAAAACCCCTATCGCTACTCTAACGAGGTGCACACTACAAGTCCTGTCCTCCCGTCTGACGTTCTTTCATCCCGTCGTCACACACCACGCGGATCGACCTTGACCTTGGTGCGTGTTGCCTCACATGGCACGCTGATCGCAGACGTGGTATGTTGAGTGGATACTCAACTTCTCCGTGGCTACCACGAGGCGTGATGCTATCGTGATTAGAGTGCTAACTCTCTGAACAACGCCTGCGTGTCTCATGAGGGAATGGATAACCATCTCCCATTACCTCATCTCCCCTGCCCTTACCTCGGGCACCGTATCACCTCCTGGCCTCTCCAAGATTGACTGCTCTTCCTGGCGGAGGGGATGCGGTCGAGTCTTTGACACACACCCACCCCTCCTGTGTTGCGTCATCAACTTTCACTCATTGGTTGTGACGCAAGAGGTTTCTAAAAAAAATTTAATGTCTCTAATTTTTTGTCAAAGACTCTAGATAACCTGGCTTTGGGCACTCTAATAGACTTCTACTGACTATTGTCACAATGTAGCAAAACTTTACTTGGCTACTGGCAATCGCCACAAACTTGACTGGTTGGCGTGAGCCCTCTTCTCACATGCTATATTATATTTATTAGAGGTATGTCTGAACCGGACCGTTGTCTTATAAGACCTGCCCTCACATAGTAAATTAACTTACTACCCATACAAAGTTGACTTTTTTAGGGTCAACACATGAATTGCTTCATGTCCCCCCCCCCCATATAATATTTAACAACCATTATACAAGAGTGTGTGCGACAGGCTTTACCTACTTCGCTTCCGCGTGTAAAGTCCTATTTCACTGTTAAGTTAGTTTTTCGTTGTCTATTATGTCCCCTGACCCGAAGTTATCTCCCTTTGATCTAGAAAAAGTGTATGTAATTTATCTGTTTGTTTTTCTGGTTGTTTGTGTGTTTGGATGTAATTAATCCACTAATCTAACTTCTAACCTATGTTTCTACCTCCTATGTGTATGTATGTTAGTTTTTTAAGTGTCATAATTTGGTTAAATGTGGCCACAAACAGGTGTATAACACTACTTCGTGACTACATTCCCTTGTTATGAAACCCAAAATACACTAATCTAAGTTCTAAACTATCTTACAGACACACATTTACACTAACACATTCTCAATAATGAAAACCAACACTAACACAGACAAACATTAAAAGTCGAACTAACACAATTATCCTCTTGTTGACTTTTTAATTTCGTGGCAGAGATATCTGCGTGTGAGTCTACATCCATACCTTTCATCTTCAACTGTGTCTCTGATTCAACTTGTATTTGCTTTTCCTTTAGATCTAATTCCCTTTGTTTTAATTCTAGTTCTTTCTGTTTAATCTCTTTGTCCTGTTCTAACTGTTGTTGTTTAATTTCCCTATCGTGTTCTAACTGTTGTTGTTTAATTTGTTTGTCATCTTCTAGTTGTTTCTGTTTTGTTATCTCAGCTAGTTGTGCAATCTCCTTTTGATGTTGTCTATCTTGTTCTTCTTTTTCCTTTTGTTGTTGTCTCTCTCGTGCACGTTCGTCTCTCTCAGCATCCTTTATTTCTTTAAATCTCTTATCAGCATATTCTTCTAGCTCTTTACCTGTATATTGTAATTGTTTACCAGCTTTTATAAAGTCCTCTAATGTTGCCATGCTGTTGAGTAATTAGCTTGCGTTGACTTACAATGGTTTGTTTATTCAAATATTTATCTATGATGTTCTATATTTGTTCCTCGTTGAGGACTATGAATTGTATTTTCAGTTTCTATGCTGAACAAAATTTCTATGTTGGAAAATCAGAGCACAAAAATATGCTAGTGTATCACCAGCTGAAAAAGAGATGCACTATTAATCACAATGCATGCCAAAAATATAGGTATACTCAACTTAATGTTCCCGAGAATCAGGGAACGGAACTCCGTTGACACAGATCACCTTGTTTGGTACTTTGGGATGGAGGCACGTTTCGTAATCAGGACACTTTATTTGGTACACCGGTATACGTACTCAGCTGTTGTTCGCCCTCAGATATGCAGGGCAGCAGTACTTACTACTACTGCACGATATGATTTACCCGACAACTAAGGACAATGACTTTGACAATGACAGACTCACGAACAACTAGAATATGTATTAATTAAATTTAATGTCAATGTCCTGTCTTCGTTCTACCAGTATTTGCCTTTTGTTACTAACATAGTTAATTTCTGTAAGTGTTGTGCAGCCAAGTCTCATCTGCTTGGCCAAAAATAGTTCCATCGTGACGGTAAACAAAGAGAAAGTAGGACCAAAAATATGAATAACTGTTTTTAACTAAATAAAAATAACATCATAATGTTTAAATAAATAAATATATTCATTTAATAACTCGAATAAACAAATAATAAATAATATAAAGTACAGATTCAGGCGAACAGCTGCTTAGCGATTTTGTAAACACTCGATTGCTGTATGCTAATGACCTAGGACAACTGTT
>JACEFZ010016180.1:720000-752500 GCA_014155875.1 Cepaea nemoralis | reverse complement strand
TTCCTTTATTTATGTGATGTAGTGCATCTCAATCTTCCGCTGCAATTGTTGGTGGACCCTCATCTTTGTTTTAAATATTTACATCTGGTATCCTATCATCATACAGCTCTTTTAGATATTCCGTACATCTATTGACTATGTCACCGTGTACAATCGACTGTCATGACTTCGTGACTTCTTTATTACACCGTGTTTGGATTTTAAACATCCAGTCGCATTTTGTGTTTTCCTACCTGTTCTTGTATTCATTCGTTTATAGAAGGAATGTTACTCTTTTCCACAGTGTGGCTCAATGTGCATGCACTTTTGATTCAGCCATAGTTAGTCACTTTGCATTTGTTTACTATGTCTTTGCGTTTTCTATTATATTCTTCTTGAATAAATACACACCAGAATTAGACAGGGGTTAAAGTAACTGTGGGACAAAATTGATTAAGTAGAGGACTTAATGTAATGATTATTAATTGTCTTGCCAACAGACATGGGCCATTACATTTGCCAACATCTGCGGTCTCCATCAGCATGAATCAATCTGGGAGCTTACACCTTTCACTGCCATGGTATAACACTCAAGAACCGTGTTTTCCTGCCTTCCTGTGACATATTTCCAGTTATCACATGTTACTTGTGTTATCTTCTCAAAATGTAGAGATTACCACTGGGATAACACATGATTCACATTCCAACAGTGTCAGTGACAATGTGTATTATGTTCTTCAGCCACACTACGTCTCACTTCCATATGAAATATAAATCTCCAGTATGCACCTGACGAGATGTGGACAATGTCACGCAACACATTATGCAACCTAATGTTCATGACTTCTTTATGTAAATTCACAAAGTAAATATATTGTTTTGAATAACACATGTTGCTTACATAAAGTACTCACATGAAAGCCTGCCAGTTCAGTGTTATTATTAGTTACGAAGTGAATAGTTAAGTTGCTGTTTCTCGGCAAGATGTATTCATACACATAACTCTTCTTCCAGGTGTCGCAGAATTTGATCCCGTTCACACACAGGTAATCATTCTCACAAATCATAGAACTTTCCATATAAAATTGGCTGGGATGGATAAGAAACAAGGTTACACGTTGTCAAATACCGTTTGAATCATTATACTTGATTAGTTATGTCTTCTCTTCAAGTTTATACTGTGTTTATGAATAGTACAGTGGTCATCGATCATAGGTATTGTGATATCTTCCACTCTGACTGACTGACTGACTGGCACCTTGTCGTCTTGAAAGATGGATTTATATCTCAGTAGCAAGAAATAGACGCTTCTGTTAGGAAATGTTGGCGGTGTATGTGGGGGGTCTGCTTGTAAATCTTTCTATATTCAGACATAGGTAGCCCACATTGACTTCCGCCCACATAGAGGGTGATATTTAGGTCAAAAACTAGGTCAAAACCTGCCTCATTAACTTGTCTACTGTAATACTTGTATATAAATATAAAAACCACGTGTGTGTGTGTGTGTGTGTGTGTGTGTGTGTGTGTGTGTGTACGTATGTGCTTATGACTGCTCTATTCCTCGGTGCGGAGATCGAACCCACTACGTTGGACAATCGAAATGTAGCAAATCGAACCCCATCACCCCAGTGACTAAGTACTCTGAAAGCAATATGGTCTGAAGTGACAAATCTTACACAGAAAATAGACTAACAACCCAGAAGGGTTAATGTCCACATGTCTCATATGTCATACTGCGGTCACGTCCAGGCAAGTGGAATGTAACATCGATAATAGTGACAGAATCATGCATTTTCCGTCATATTCACTAGCGAATGATGACTGTACCTGAGATATGCTGGGTACAGTTACAACTCGTATGTACTCAGATAATTAATTGGCGATACAAATTGTGCATAGTCATGGTTGTGTACCTATAACAATGGTTCTCAAGATGTGTGCCGCGTGTCTGGTTGTGGGTGCTTTTTAAATATCTGTGTGATTGTGTCTCTGTGTATATGTATGTGCGTGATTGTATGTGTGCAGATGCTGTCTATCTGTCTGGTTGACTATCTGTTTGGCTATCTGTCTTTCTGTCTATCTTTATGTCTGGCAATATACGTTTCTCTTTCTATCTGTTTATATGAATGGTCGCTTTTTCTCTGTTTTCATTCTTGTGTGAGATTCCTGGGGTGTTAGTATATGGCTGACTATTAACTGTATGTCAATATGTATGTGTCTGGCATACATAAAATCTACGTGTAGACTTAACACAACTGACAGTTTTTGCCCCTTTAGCGATCATATAACTGGCACGGCATAGTGTCTATCGGCGTATCTGACATAAAATGTTACAAACCTGAAATAAGTAGTATGCTAGGTCCAGATGCAGTATAACCTGAGGATTTATCCTGAACCTGAAATTCTCTCATTTATGCGCGTATGTAACGTCTCAACAAGCCCTACGAAAATGAATCGTGAATTTTCAAATCTTGAGAATTAGGAGACTTAACTCTCCATAGTAACATAAATTTATTGGATAAAGATTATAATTGATATTTAGTGTTTACGAAACTGCCTGGTGACGCTGAGGCCAGGTGGTCATTCAAAATATTGGGTATCCACTCTTCATGGTGTCAGGAAGGTAAATAATCAGTCATTGTCAACATTGAAGTAATGAAGACCATCCCGTGGTTCATGGACAAAGGTCAGAAAATCTCAACAGGAATCAGCAAAGCAATTCAGTATGACCAAGTTTCATGATGGTAAGGTCATATGAACAGCAGTTCATAGTGGTAATGTCAAACTAACAGCAATTCATAGTGGTAAAGCCAAACGAACAGCAGTTCCTGGTGGTAATGTCAAACAAAAAGCAGCTCATGGTGGTAAAGCCAACAACACATCGCCAAGTTCTGGTAATATAAATACAAATACCAACAGCTATACATTTGAAATAAGCCCAAATGTCATGATGAAATATGTAGTCATGATATGATGACACGTCACGATGATATAAAGACGTCATGAGAGGACAAAACCCTCAGGATGAGATAATGCCATGTTAAGATAAAGAAGTCATGATGAGACAAAACGTCACGGTGAGGTAATGACATTATGTTGAGATAAAGAGTTCATGATAAGACAAAATGTCACGGTGAGATAAGGACATTATGTTGAGATAAAGACATCATAGGACAAAACGTCACGATGAGATAAAAAGTCATCATGTTGGGAGGAACCTTCATGATGAAATAATGACGACATGGTGAGACAAAATGTCATTGTAAAATAAGGACGTCATGTTAAGACAAAACGACAATGGTAAGATAATGACGTCATGTTGGGACAAACATCCAGTTGAAATCTCATCATCTCATCTCATGTCTGCCATTCCTATAATGTACCAATGAATGTACCCTTCAAGTAGTGCTCTTCTCGTCTCCATAATCATCAACTCTCTGCTGAGTTCCAGGGGTTAAATTTAATTATTTCTTCTCCAGCAGTCATTGGAAATATCTATGAACCAACATCAATATGTGAGACATTCACATTCGAACAAACATAATGATCTTTACATAAAATACTGGTCATAAGAAAAATTGAGAGAATCACCAGATAGATATGCATCTATCTCATAATGTCAACAAAGTTTTGAATACCTGAATGTAATGCCTTTCCAGCCTGTCTCCATCGATCAGGGTTGAAGATGTAATTTGAAATCATGTCCCTTTTGCAAGCGTTATAGTTGCACTATACATTCCGTAATAAACTGCATTATGGCATTCAAGCAGAACGCATTTGGCAGAACACTGAACGTAAAATTCCGTTAGGTCATCAACATCAATGAAACAATGCTGGCCTTGAGTGCAAAGTCCTGCAAACTGATGCATCCTCCATCTATCGTTCTTTTCGGCATAAGCAACAAATCTCATAAAATTGCATGGTATCCACTCTCATATTTTAAGAGCACGTTTGAGAAAAGATTTAAAAATGGAAAGTCCCATTGAATAAGTGCACATTCTCTCAAGATGCACATTCTTAAGAACAATCTCCACAGCATGAAGAGCACTTGTAGTGAACAATTTCTATAGAATAAGGAAGAAGGCTTGTAATGTGAATTAATCAAGAACAGTTTCTGCAGCATAAGGAAGAATGCTCATAATGTGCGCTCATAGTGACAGGGCTCATCAATAGCACAAAAACAATATCATTCACAAGAGATGGGAATTAAGCATAGAAAAATCATCAGCGGACATAGTATTTTCAATCTGCAGTATCAGTTTCTCAGAAAACGAAGACATCAGTTTCTATTTTCCCAGTGAAACGTTAAATTTTACAGCTGCACAATCTCACATCCCGACAATATTTTACCTGCCCTACAATATCTTCAGTTATCGTCAAAATATGTGTTGGAAATGCTGATCTTACCTTGTCCCAGATAACACAAATAAAATAAAATAATCACATACAAAACATACGTCCTGCACGGACTGAATTACATGTCAAACTGCCGCGATATCGGATTTAGCCGGGCTGTTCAAACTGTCAACGTGATCCACGCCTCACCAAGGAATCGTATCACTGCAACTGTAACGCCAAGCTTTGGCTAATTATTTTTACACGTTCCAGAATGTTCCATTCTAAAACGTCACTGACAAACTTCAAGATGGAGATCCGTTTTGCTCAAGTATGCTCAAACTTTCAGAAATATTGTGGTGAACGATGATAGAGATATCACAATCAGTGTAACTACTTCATCACAGTGTCTGACTAAGCTGTCCTCGTAGTCGGAAAGGAGAGGTGTCATTACCGTGTATGTGGTTTTGTGTGTGTTTGTGTGTATGTATGTGTGTGTTTAACAGATCAATATTTTCTTTTGCACACTGACCTATGCGTGATTATAAATACAACAAATATAAAGAGTAACGTGTATGAAGAAGATCTCATAATGTGAAGTCGCAACCCGAGGTAGCCTGAAAATAATTCCACAAACGAACTTATCTCGTTGACACACCGAGACCTTAGAGCGTGATTGTATCAAGTTCAGACATGACCTGGCATTACATAATTTTCGACTAACATGATTCCACGTCCTAAGACACCATGTTTAAAATGGCCAGCATCTGCCGCACAGAAGTAGCGTTCTCTGACAAAAGCAAAAATATAACCTTGTGGCAAGTAGCTAATGATAAGTTGGATTTTGATAATGTTGAAACATTTTCTTTATGTTTCTCCAAGTCGGCATAAGGTTAACCTAACAATTCTAGCATACTATATAGTATGTACGATGCTAGAAGCATATACCCGAAGAGGAAAATAATACTCCACAAGACATTTCTTAATGCTTCGTGTTACGTGGAGTCGACGTACAACAGAACTGACAATCGAGCGTCTCAACGTAACGACACCGTAGTGCTATAATACATATTAGTAGTATTGTGTATTCATATGGGAATCGAAAGTGCCATATGGGGGTCTACATGTTTATGTTCGCTATGAGTTTATTGATTTTTTAAACTGAGGGGTACATGTCAGATATGGAGCTAGTGTTGATAATGTGTATTCCTATAACTCTGTTATAGCACATTGTTCTTATGTATGTCTTACAGATATAGATGCCTAATAACAAATAACTGAGAAACTGTGGCACATATTTAGAGCGGAACAATGCAACTATTGCATGACATGATTTATTTTAAAACAATATCAATATCCGGAAGATTCATTTATGCATCTTTGTGATAATGCTGATAGTTTTGAGGGCCTAGTAACGTGTCAACTGCGTGCTGTACTACAATAGAACTTCACCAAAGAGAAATAATTATGTTTAGCCTCCGTGGAATGTAGCAATGCATTCTCGACTAAAATCGCCAACAGGATACTCCGGAATCATCCCCAACCAACGTCGAGCGATCACAATTGCCGATAACAGCATTTATTTTTCATATTTTTAAAAATTGTTTCATCTCTTCGCCTCTTTATTGTTCTTTCACCACTTTATTGTTTCCATTTTAAATGTTTCATTTAGAAATTTGATTTGATAATTTTTTTAAAATTTAATTGTTGCAATTTAATTTTTAATTTTCCTGATAATGACTTATTGTATAAGATACTTTTCATTTTCTGAAATCCAGCTTTTGTTTGCCTTATCCTTTTCTTTAGCTATTTTGTGTACCTATCGTCTAATATTATAAATGAACCTAATTATATAAAATTATTCACTTGGTTAAGACTTGACTCTTCTATTTTTATCTTTATATTAGTCATCGTGATGTATATCTTGATTATGTTGTGCCTTTTCCTTCCACACATCCATACTGCTCTTCAAGAATTTTTAATGTGTATTATCTTTCTTATTTTTCTCATTATATCTCTGAGTAGAATCATAATAGTATAGGCATCTGTAAAGAAGATCTGTTGTCACTGGTATCCTTCTTATCAGTGACCATACTGTTGAAAGACCATATTCAATGTTAAACAGCGTCTAGTAGTTTAGGGAACAGACGATTTATCTCCAGTAAGTTGGGAACTGTGAACAATTGGCAGAGACGAGCACATCGCTATATACAAATACATATGTAAATGGATATGTGAATTTTTGGTAATGACTTGACAAATAATTTGTTAAATCAGCGGGAACATCCTTTAAAATAATGAATGTCAATGACCTGACAAGTAAGTTACCTATCTTGTGTACTTAGACTTATAAACATTCCCAGCGTGTATTGTTGTTGTTCTTATTTATTAACGTGTCGGGCGATAGTATTAGCCCAATTGGACACTATGCAATACGTTTTACATTAATGGGTGAGATTCTTGACTGCAAGGCATATATTTTGATGCACGTTAGCTAGCAGTATAATAATGGCACAAGCAATGTTCGAGTTAAGACAAGTTCACAGCACGATGTGAATATAGCGTTGACTATTATTAGTTCCTACAATTCCCCAAAGAAAAATAACTCGCTGTTGCGTTGTTTAGTAGGTCAAATACCCAAACAACATGAGGTGCTGTTCAGTTGGGTATGCAGTATTAAGCCCAAATATGTTTTCCAAATCTTTGTTTCAATCGGTAATGAACTCCTTGACGATACTGTCATCAACTATGGGAGAATAATGATGCTGCATACACTTGACATGCGTCTGAGAAAGATTCTGGTTGATAATTCTTACAATGCAAATGTGAATGTCAAAGAACTGGAATCAAGCTTCGCTAAATCTGTAGGCGCATATATTGCTAATTAACTAAGTCCTTGGATACTTCGACAACATGATGATTGATAGAATTTCTATAGTTTGACTGCACACAAAAGTTTAATGAAAAGCATTATTGCATCCCAGTATTGTGAATGTGAGAGCGATTTAACGTGGATATATATATATATATATATATATATATATATATATATATATATATATATATATATATATATATATATATATATATATATATATATATATATATAATTTGTCTGGACAGGAACACAGAGCTGATCCAGGACTCTGGTAATCGAGTGAGATGGTAAAGCATAACCGCACACGCTTATCGGCATGGCACATGATGGATATATATATATATATATATATATATATATAAAACAGAGTGTATGTGGTTTAGTGTGTTTGTGGGTAGTTTTGTATTGGATGCGTTCGATAACGGTACATCCGATTGAGATGAAATTTTCTACACGTCTTCCTTTCATTCCTGTGCAACCGACTATATTAGTTTCTTAGTGTAAAATCTTCTACTTATTTAATAACATTTACTTTTTCGTTTTTCATTATATAATTTCTATATAGCAGGGGGACTTCACTCTAGAAAAGTTATTTCAAGGGGCATAACTTTTAAAAACATTTCTATATACTTTATGGTCATATTGTTCGACTTACTTGCACTATTGTTAAACTCTTTGTCTATAGTTATTTTCAGGCATATGAGTTATAATAAATAATGATATAACCTTTAAGGCATTTTCAAAGGTTTCATAAAAATAATGCATAATGCATAACATTGTAACCCATCTTTTTCTGCTTAAAGAACTTATCAACTGTCATGTCGGTGATTAAAAACAGTTTTCATTAAAAATAATGAATGGTGTGTGGAAGGACATTCTTTTAAGTTACTGTGCGCCAGGAGCTGGGCAAAACCACGCCGGGTCAGATAGATAGACAGACAGACAGATAGTCGGGAACGGAAGCTTATTTGACTACTTATATGAATTAAATGACATGCTCCCCACCAGGGACTGGGTGAAGCCGGGCCGGGTCAGACATACAGACAGATAGACAGACAAACAGATAGTCGGGAACGGGAGAGCTTATATGACTACTTATATGAATTAAATGAGATGCTCCCCACCAGGGACTGGGTGAAGCCAGGCCTGGTCAGCCAGACAGACAGACAAACAAGCAGACAGACAGACTGATAGATAGATAGATCCCCGCCAAGGCATGGGCGAAGCCGGGCCGGGTCAGCTAGTGTGTATATATATATATATATATATATATATAATATATATATATATATATATATATATATATATATATATATATATATATATATATATATATATATATAGAGAGAGAGAGAGAGAGAGAGAGAGAGAGAGAGCTAGTGCTCGACTTACGACAACGATCGGTTCCGACAGACCGGTCATAACTCGATTTGGTCGTAAGTTGAGTACGCTATGTTTACAGTAATGTGAAGTGATGTTATAAAATTTTTAAGTTAAATTATATAATTAGTTTCTTTTATTATTGTTATAAATCATAATTTTCGATGTTCATTTAGTGCAATTTGTATCATTTATACACCATTTTGTTTCTTATTTTTACATCGTCAGGTTTAAGAAAAACACTGCATTAACTGTACATGTACAACTGGTTTAATATTTGCAAAACATACAAAATACAGGTGTGGAAAATACTATAGGAAACATTTTCCCAATCGCAAAACACATCAAATTGTCATTAACATCAACATATATAAACATGTAAGAAACATTTTATTGGCCACTGGTGCTTGGCTGCAGATCATTAATGTCGTCATCTAAGGCAGCAGTTTGGGGGTAGCGGAGTTGGTTTTTTCATAAACATGGTGAGCTTTGTCTGAATTGTATGTTCCTTTTTTTTTCCATCATAAATTTCACGATACGGACGAAAAACATTGTGCGCCACCCGTTCAATTCTTGCAAATAATTCGATGTTTGGGTCCATTGCTTAGAAATGTATAAGATGTTTATTCAGAAAATATAAACCTTCTGATAATCCCTTAGTGGTGAACTTTCTTTCTGGCTCATCCTCTTCTTTCTTGGCTTCTCTTCTTTCTTCTTCCGCCACTCTTTCTTCTTCCATTAACTCTTCATTTGTAAGTTCTCCGGATTCTTTGTCTAGCAACTCTTCGACATCTTCAATTTCACACTCCAAATAAAGGTCTTTGGCGAGTTTTACTGTTTTCGCGAATCGTTTCAAGTTCATGTTCACTGTAAAAATCCATGAAAATCATTAACATAGCGCTTAACACAATTTTCCCAGATGCCATTCATCCACTTTGTCGTCACAGCCTCCCAGGCGGTAGCGATAGTCTTGATATACATTGAAATGTTGTAGTGTTTCCAAAAATCTTGCAATGTTAGTTCTGTGTCAGCATCTATTGCGGATAATTCTTGAACGAAGGTGGTCCGGAGATAGTTGGCCTTTACGGTCGCAATCAAACCTTTGTCCGTAGGCTGGATGAGTGGAGTCGTGTTTGGCGGAAGAAAAACAAAAACATCGAAACTGGAACTGAACAAGTGACAGATGACGTGGATTCTTAGAAAGATTTCATCAGACGAAGCTCGGAAGACCATTGGAAGAAACAGACACGTGACACGGCTTTCGCGCCAACGCCGGTATAGATTATGATAAGCAGCCCACTCTTGCGAAAACATGCCTGGCGAACAGACGTCAGAAATTGTGTGACCAAATTTTCACATAGAGGAGGCAGAATGTCTGAATCCCAGGTGAGCTTGTTAGTCCCGAGATTAGACTAAGAACCCGATGTATCAAGTATCAAGTAAGGGTAACCCGTGTTGGTAATGTCAATTGAAATGTATTATTATTAATTAAAACCTCTGAAATGTAAAAAAAAATGCTCGACTGTGGATTATAACGACGCAGAGCCGTTCCCGGGCAAACTGACTATAATATTCGCTTCGATGAAACTGCGATCTCTGATATCTTATCTAATTACCATTCTCACCAGGGCCATAATCTATATCTCCTAGACATACTTAATAGAACGAGGCCTGCAGATAACTCAAGGTTCATATTCTGGGGTTATTGAAGATAGAAGAGGATGGGGCTCTACTTCTTTTGTTAGAGATGGGGCATGCACTACAGTGATCTCCCACTCCCTTCAAAAATATATGACATATTGGAGGCTCGTCCGGGATGGTTCCCATAAATAAATTAAACAATTAAATAATACATTGTGTAATTAAAAAGTTACATAAAACAATCACAACATCTTTAGATTTTGAACATTGTCATTTTCTTATATTGATTGACAGCCACATGATATGAATGACATTAACAGATAAATAAGAGTAGGTGACTGATCATTCCTCCTGAAGAAGGGGGCCATGTTCAAATAGACTTATACTTCAGAAAGAGGTGCTCCAGGAGAAATATATAGTGTGTATCTACTCTACCAACACTACTTCTCTTCCAGAGAAGGTGTTCTTTCCCTGTGGAGTCTGAACTTAACAGCATTTCATCAACCACCGGAAAATCTTATCCGTTGGGAAAACTCTGTCTAATTTCAGATTCTTTTCTTTACTAGGAATTAATTCTGGTTACTTCAGTGCCTGCTGCCTTTGGCTTTTCCAGCATTGACAGACAGACATAACTTAGGGTGTATTTAATATTGCACATGCTCTGTTGTATATTTGCAGATCAGGGACTGACAAGCTTACGCGGATCAGACTAACTGCAATTATATATTTTAGGCAGAACAAAGCAATAAATTATAGACATGGCGGAAACTGCAAAGTTTAGAGCCCAAATAACAGAAAAGGGTAGGGAATGCGGGTTAGATGGCCCTGAGCTAGCTAACTATGTTTCAGATGCATTCGACAAAAGAGAAAGACTGCAAGCGGAATTGGCTCTCAAAGAAAAACAGCTTCAGGCTGAATTGGCTCTCAAAGAAAAACAGCTTCAGGCTGAATTGGCTGAGAGGGAAAAACGACTTCAGGCAGAATTAGAGGAGAAAGAGAAACGACTACAGGCTGAAATGGAAGATAAGGAGAGAGAGCGTCAACACCAACTGGAGTTGAGGAGAATGAAGACTGAAGTGGAGATCCGGAGAATAGAGAAAGGGAGTGGTCCTACATCCTCTACCTCATCAGGATCGCCAGTGACAGAACCACCTCCTCACGTCTCTCAACTTAATTCAGGAGCTATGTCATTTCCTCTGGAACCCTTTAATGAACAGACTGACCACATCGAAGGATTTTTATCACGCTTCGAGGCAATGGCTGTCAGCTGTGGGCTTGAAGAAAGTAGATGGGCGACGAAGATAGCGCAGGCAATAAGATCCACGGCGTATGATGTGTTCTCGCGCCTCACTAGAGAGGAACAACAGAACTACACAACACTTAAGACGGCACTCTTGAGCCGCTTCGAAGTGGACGCCGAATCTTATAAACTCAGGTTCAAAGCCGCAAGGAAGGAACCGGGTGAGAGTTATGCGCAACTAGTGGAAAGACTGAAGTCATACATACAAAGGTGGGCTTGCTTGGGAGGATTTGAGGAAAGTTTTGAAGGACTCCGTGAAATGATCATCATTGATCAGATCAAGGGGAAAATGCAGAACGAAATGAAGGCATTCTTAACCCAAAACGGGGCTGACCGTCTAGAAACTATAATCATCCTGGCAGAGAGATTTGAGAAATCTCAGAAGGAGATGGGAGGAAAGGGACGTTCGAACAACACCCCCTCTCAAAACAAAACTCCACAGCCAAAAGAGGGTGAAAACACTGTGGCCACCGGGAAAAAGGGGAAATCCCAGAAAAACACTCAAAACTCAGTCCAAACAGCGCCGAAGGGGGACAAACCATTCTGTACCCATTGCAAAATTAGAGGTCACACATTTCAGAATTGCAGGAAGAAGCCACCTCCACACACAGCGGCATGTTTGGCCAACCGAAAAGAGAAAAAAGTGAGCACTGGTGAAACGTCCAAACAGACACCTCATCAAGACACATCATCTCGTATTCCGGTTGTGGAATCCATCTTGCTAAATGGATTCAAAACGACCTGTTTATATGATACTGGATTATCGTATGACTGTGTTGTCTCATCATCCTTAGTTCACCCTGAACAGGTGACAGAGGAAATAGTTGAATTACAGGGACCACTGAAGAGTTCAACAAATATGTCTCGTCCAGTGGCAAAAGTGAACATAGCCTCGCGGTATGTCACTGGGACAATCAAGGCAGCAGTCTTGGACGATCCGATATATCCCGTAATCCTCGGCTGTAGGTTTATCGTTCTAGGAGAACCTGTTCAACTTGTGGCGATGGCGACCATGACCACTCGATCCCAGGCAACAAAAACTCCAGAAACAACTACGCCAATCCCTCGAACGGAGGAACTGAAGAGGGCACAAGAGGCCGATAGCACATTGGAACCCTGCTTCAGAAAACTGCCAAAATCACATTTACCTCTACGTAAAGGTGATCTGTTCATGAAGTCAGTACTTCTTTACAGAAAAGCAGGACGAGCTGGACAAGAGTTTAATCAACTTGTTGTACCAACTCAATACGGGACTCAGATCTTAGAGATGGGTCATAGTCTACCATTCAGTGGGCACATGGGTATCAACGCTACTACACAGCGGATTACCACTCACTACTTTTGGCCAGGGATGAATTCAGACATACAACGGTTTGTAAAATCATGCCCACAGTGTCAGAAAGTATCACCAAAACACCGGACACCACCGGCAATGTTGGGTGAATCGCCAATCACTGGAATTCCATTTGAGAAAGTGGCAGTAGACATAATCGGACCTCTCTCAGCAACGAAGAGGCGAAACCGATTCATATTAACGCTTGTGGACACAACAACCATGTGGGCCGAAGCAGTTCCTATGTCCAGCTGTGACTCCAAACACGTCGCTGATGCATTATTAGGAATATTTACACGTCTAGGATTCCCACAAAGGATCTTGACGGACAACGGTTCACAGTTTCGTGGTAAGCTCATGGAAGAGACCTTCAGACTTTTTCATGCACGCCATATCTTCAGTTCACCATATCACCCTCAGTCAAATGGACTTGTGGAAAGGTGGAACGGGACATTGATTAGTATCCTGCGCAAAATTGCCCAGGAGAAGACAGAGGATTGGGACTTGTATTTACTCGCAGCTTTATTCGCTTACAGGGAGGTACCCCATCACTCAACAGGTTTTGCTCCAGCCACACTGTTGTTTGGACGACCGATAAAGGGACCACTGGAGGCGTTACTTCGAACGTGGACTGATAATACTACAGATGATACAGTTGTGACTGCATCTACATATGTTGCCGAGATGAAAAATCGTTTACAACACAGTTGGAAACAAGCGAATGTCAATCTACGTCAAGCCAGACGAAGAATTGCTCGTAACTTCAACCGCAAGGCAAAGGATATAGAGTTAGAGGTAGGAGAGAAGGTGATGTTGCTGCTTCAAACCAGTCAGAATAAGCTGCAAAGCGGATTGAGAGGACCTTATGTAGTGACGGAGAAGATCTCACGTACCAACTACAGAATTTCAGTCAAAGGCAAGATGAAAGTATTTCACAGAAACCTCTTGAAGAAGTTTCATGAAAGACCCTCAACCACCGAACCTGCACATCTGATTGCCATGAGTGTGGCTACTGAAGTCGAAGAAGGATCAACAATGGGAGTCAAGTGCCAACTGCAAGCCAAAGAGACCTTTAAGGATGTGGAAATTAATCCTAACTTAACAAAGGATCAGCAAAAGCAGATTAGGGAACTTATGGCAAAATATGCAGAAGTACTTACTGATAAGCCAGGAAGAACTGATTGGAGGAATTTGACATGAAGTTAAATGACACAGTGCCTGTGCGAGTCAAGACTTACCCAGTTCCTTATGCAAAGCAAAAGACTTTAGGGGAAGAAATACAACAGCTGCACACCGCAGGAAATTAAATGCAGCAGAGAGAAATTGCGGTACTATCGAGAGAGAATACAAGGGAGGAAAAATGGGAACAGCTTGATAACTAAAAATGTTGGAAACATAGTTCCATACCATAGAACAATCTGGAGTGGGGCCATGTAGCATAACGCTAACCACCATTATTCATTTACCAGCACATGCCGCAAGATGAGGAAACAACATTAAAAGAAATTGACTTCACAACCGCAAACGGAGACTAGGACTTAAAACTTAACATCGAAACTGGAACTGAACAAGTGACAGATGACGTGGATTCTTAGAAAGATTTCATCAGACGAAGCTCGGAAGACCATTGGACGAAACAGACACGTGACACGGCTTTCGCGCCAACGCCGGTATAGATTATGATAAGCAGCCCACTCTTGCGAAAACATGCCTGGCGAACAGACGTCAGAAATTGTGTGACCAAATTTTCAAATAGAGGAGGCAGAATGTCTGAATCCCAGGTGAGCTTGTTAGTCCCGAGATTAGACTAAGAACCCGATGTATCAAGTATCAAGTAAGGGTAACCCGTGTTGGTAATGTCAATTGAAATGTATTATTATTAATTAAAACCTCTGAAATGTAAAAAATATGCTCGACTGTGGATTATAACGACGCAGAGCCGTTCCCGGGCAAACTGACTATAATATTCGCTTCGATGAAACTGCGATCTCTGATATTCTTAGAGATAATTACTAACTTTAAGAAGTGCATTATACTACTCCATTCTATTCTGAACAACTGTACGAAGTGATGATTCTAAAGCAATCTTGTGCATTTCACCAGAAACACTGATAAAAGATGCTATCACTACCTACAGCTGAAATGACAGTTCGTGTACTAGAACAAGTGCCTTGTTCTAAAACAGACTTATCTATGCCTATTTACAATCTAGAAAGCTGAAAGAGAAATCAATCTTTCCTTTCTCCTTCATCTATTGAATCAATAGGGTTTGACGGAATAACTATTTATATTTATGTCAGATTTTAATTAGATAAGAGCACTTATGAACTGCATTGCATCAGAAGAGTTGAGCTTCGTGGACCTCCATCCCACGAAGTGAACTTAACTCATTACTCAACGTAACTTAAAACACAACACCACTCAACGCCACTCATCACCACACAACACAACACTCAACATCACAACAACAACAGATAATGGGAGAGAGTTATTAGACACAGAAGAAGAAGAAGTTGGTTAATTGGGAAAACACAGAGAAATATTTATACACATTATAAACACCATTGAGTGGAAGAAATATTATAAATGTATGTCATTTATTTACATGCATCTTGACATATTCTCACTCTTGTCATTGTCTTACTGTACACGTTCACTGACCCCAGGTCAAATGAGAACTTACATACAGCAGGAACAAGTTGATACAAGGCGTACACAGTGTGATAAACTCTGACCACCCCAAATTAACCCAACACTAGATTAGAGAGAAAAGAGGGGGAGGGGAACTAGTTCCTACTTCAGGAATTTAGATTTCTTCCGACCTACTTCTAGAATATTGTATTGGTAGGAATGTATATATTTATGTGAATATTCATCAGTGATCTTGGTGGCTACATACCAACAACCACCCAACACATCAGCAAACTAACCACCTAAATCAGACCTGAAAGAGGGAAGCCGAGAGAAAGAGATGAACCACAAGTGAGATGGAGGATGACTTGGCCATGAGCAAAGTATGGGGAGGCCTTCAGTGGAGCTATACGGGCAGACCTGAAGTGGATCCATCAGTCAATGGACCCTGGCTTACCTAATCTTCCAGTCACCAGGTTACTTTTCTCATTGGTACACACCACACCCAATTTCAGGAAACTGATAGTTAATTGTTGATTCATCATCTTCACACTTAATATGTGCAACATCTAAATGTTTACTATGTTTTCACACTTGTTGACCTCTCATATATTGATGCTTGTTTATTGATGGTCTCTGTGTAACTGGTCCAATATGCAACTTTTCTAATATTTTGTGTAAATCACAATAGAAATGTATGTACTGACCAGAAGGCTCAGGCCCAGTCAATAAATAATGAACATGAATTGACCTTCTGTTAATTTATCAGTTCAAACCTATCTGTGAGTCACAATCTTCTTTGTACATCATGTTGTCATAATCTAATGTGATTGATTATGTGTTTGATTGTTGAAAAATATATATCCACTCATAATGACTTACTAAAATGGGGGAGAGAAGACTCTAGATCTATCAACTGCTCAACATCCATGTTTTCTTCATCTAAATCAGGCTGAGAAAATTCTCCAGACTTTCCTCAGATTTGATAAACTAAAAGGGGGCTCCAGAGCTAAAGAATCCTTGGAGAAGGGGCAGATTCCCAGTTAGTAATTACCATTCTCACCAGGGCCATAATCTATATCTCCTAGACATACTTAATAGAACGAGGCCTGCAGATAACTCAAGGTTCATATTCTGGGGTTATTGAAGATAGAAGAGGGTGGGGCTCTACTTCTTTTGTTAGAGATGGGGCATGCACTACAGTGATCTCCCACTCCCTTCAAAAATATATGACAGTGGGCATATTTATAAGTTTGGTTAAGAAATGTCTTACATTGGCCATAATTTTTTTCCCATTTGGCTAACATATTTATTCCGTTGGTATACATGATTATTAGTTTGACCATCATTATTCTTAATTCGGCAATTATATTTCTCACTTTGTTGAAACAAAAAAAGTTCTTACTTTGACATTCATATTTCTTAGTTTGTTCATAATATTACATATTTTATTACTTCGGTCGACATATTTCTTGATATGACTAAAATATTTCCTTATTTTTTATAAGTTTGGTCGAGCTATTTCTGAATATGGCTAACATTTTTATTAATTTGGCTAACATATTTTCTTATTTCGGTTGAGATAATTCTGAATTTGGACAATACATTTTTTTTCTTTATTTGGTTACCATAGTATCTTATTTCGGTCGACATATTTATAAGTATGGTTAAGATATTTCTGAATGTGGCCAACATTTGTATTAATTTGGCTAACATATTTTCTTATTTCGTTTGAAATATTTCTGAATTTGGCCAACATATTTCCTACTTTGGTTAACACGTTCCCATAGTTTTATTGACATATTTCTTGATTTGATCATCAATATATGACACCCTCTCATGACAACTATAGATACCATCAACACTAAAAAATCAACAAGCAAAATGTAGTTATAATATGTAAATATTTTTTATAAGTATTTACTGTACATGTAGTACACGCAGTCGACACGTTACTAGGCCCATAAAACGATCAGCAGTATCACCAAAATGCATAAATAGATCTTCGGGTTCTTTAGCTTGTTGGAAATTAAAACATTTCATAAATCGCTGTGTGGTTCCGCTCTTAATATGTGCCACGGTTTCTCAATTAATTGTTCCTGGACATCTATTTCTGTAAACCATACATAAGAACAATGTACTAAGGCAGAGTTAAAGGAATACACATTAGCAATACTATATCTGTATCTGACATGTCCTCCTCCGTTTAAAGAGTCCATACATTCATAGAGGACATAAGTATGTAGAACCCACATGGCACTTTCCATTTCCTTACGAAACGAATACACAATACTACTAATGTTGTTGTTGTTGTTGTTGTTGTTGTTGTTGTTGTTGTTGTTGTTGTTGTTGTTGTTGTTGTTGTTGTTGTTGTTGTTGTTGTTGCTGCTGCTGTTGTTGTTGTTGTTTTTGTTTTTGTTGCTTTTGTTGTTGCTTTTGTTGTTGCTTTTGTTGTTGTTGTTGTTGTTGTTGTTGTTGTTGTTGTTGTTGTTGTTGTTGTTGTTGTTGTTGTTGTTGTTGTTGTTGTTGTTGTTGTTGTTGTTGGTGGTGGTGGTGGTGGTGGTGGTGGTGGTGGTGTTGTTGTTGTTTGTCCATTAAGAATGATGATGACAATTCATTTTATCCAGTTGGGTTTAAGGAATGGAGCTGTGAGTTCTAAGATAGCTCATAAAGCCTATTTTGGTTCGAAATGTTCTTTGACAATGTGGGTAACGAATGCTTGACGTTCCAGTAGGGGGTTCAGTAGGATGATGTCCAGCATTTTCTTCACAGCTCTTGCAGTTGTGGTTGCTTCACAAGTGACTGCACCCTTATGTAATGATGTACGCCATGAATTTCTGTCTTTGGAAGCAGTCTCCCGTGTGTCATGATGAATTCCAAAAGCTTTCAGTGAAATACTTCTATTATGTATTACGGCACGAACATAGCGCTATGTTTAGACGTTCTATTGCCAGTTCTGTTCCAGGTCAACTCAGCCTAACACGAGGAATTAAGAAATGTCTCGTGGAGTATTATATTCCTCTTAATGTATATGAGTCTAGCATTATATATCCTAAGTATAATTTTAGCATTGTTAGGTTAAGTGTGTGCCGACTTAGTGTAACTTAACGAAAATGTTTTAAAAAATTATTAAAGTCCAACATACCATTCATTAATGACTTGCCACATGGTGAACTGTTTTTCTGCTGTCAGAGAACGGTGCTTCTATACGGCAGATGCTGGTCGTTTTACGCACGAGGTCTTAGACGTGGAATCATGACACAGCAAAAACTCATGTACTGTAAGGTCTTGTCTGAACTTGATACAATTATGCGCTAACTTCGGTGCGCTTCAACGTGATAAGTTCGCTTGTGGCTATGTTTTCAGGTCACCGCTGGTCGCCGAGGTCACAGTACCAGGTCTTTTGATTACACGTTACTCTTTATATTCGTTGTGTTACAATCACGCGTACATCAGTATACAAAAGACAATGGCGATCAGTCACACAAACACACACATACACGTGTACACACAGCCACATACAAGGTGATCACACTTCTCCTCTCCGACTACGAGAACAGCTCATTCGGACACTGTGGTGTAGTACTTGCACTGGTCTATGCTGCTTTCGAGACTGATTTATATTGTAATGATGCCAGGATGTTCTTTGGAGTTATTCGGTGACCCTATGCCGATACGGACAGAGAAATGACATAGTAGGAGCGAGATCATTTAACCCCCCCCCCCCCCCCCATGCTCTGTTGACGAGGTAGCGGAATAACTCCCATGCATGGTGATCAACACGAGTTGTCTCCCATGGTTCGACAACCGATAAGACAACATTTTTGTAGTACCCCTTTCAACTACGTGTTTCGGATGTACCCTTACACATGTGACCCGTTGCAAAGCCACATTTGAAAGGATATAACCAGTACCCACTTGCCCCTGGTGTATCCTTATGCATATGACCGGATCCAACGCCCCTTTGACCGGTTGTAACCAATAACCACGTGTCCATGATGAATCTCTTACATATGTGACCATATGAATCGCTCTAATCCGTCACACAACCTGAGATAAATGATTGCATCCATAACACATCGCCATTAGTATGATGATAGTCTTTAAGTCGCATCTGCTGAAGATAATAATAACCGTCCTTATAATAAACAGTCGGTCACTTTACAAAAGATATATAACGAAAATACACAGGGTCATATGACGACGGATTCATAAATATGCATCGAAATTGTTGATGGTAGACTTTCTAACCCTGTACTCTGCCGCCATCTTTACTTTTCACTTTACACATCACAAATACTATTGTAATATTACCTTGTATATACTGTTACTTTTAATAATTAAGGTTTAATAATTTACATATATACAAGACCGGAAGCAGTTAAGTATCCTCATTCGCGAGATTTGAAAATTCAAGATTCATTTTCGTAGGCTTATTGTGACGTCACCTAAGCGTATATAAGTTCAGGATCAATCCTCAGATTATACTGCATCTGTACCTACCACACTACAACTTACTATCTCAGTTTCGTAACATATATTTTAGATAAGCCATGAGACACTATGCCGTGACATGATATATGATTGCGTGGGACAAGAACTGTTAGTTGAGTTAAGTTGACACGTAGATTTTATATATACAGATAGATACATATAGACACGCAGTCAATAGTCAGCCATATATTGACATCCCAGCAATCTCACATAAGAGCGAAAATAGAGAAAATAGAGTCTATTCTCTGTTTAAGGTTTGTCACTTCAGGCCATGTTGATCTCAGAGTACTTAGTCACTGGGACGATGGGATTCGATTCGCTGCGTTTCGATTTGCCTACGTTGTGGGTTCGATCTCCGCATCGAGGGAAGTTCATTCAGACGCACACATACACACACACTCATACACAAATACACACAAACGCTTTTTATATTCATATATTACAATAGAATTAATTAGACAGATTTTGATCTAGATTGTTGACGTAAATATGGCCCTCTATGTGGACGGAATTCAATGTGGGCGACTCTTTCGACCATTGAATATAGAAGGATTTACTAGCCACATACACCGCCTACATTGCCTATCCGAAATGTCAATTCCTTACTACTTACCTTTCCATAACACAAAGCCTAGGGTGAATTTAGAGATCATATGTTGCCCATGCAGCAAGATCCCTCTCTCGGTCTGCCTAGTTTACTCCAGAGGAAAGGTTACACAAATACGTCTGTAATAAGGCAAGCTGCAGAAGCTGCCGGCTCAGCATAGCGATGCTCTAACTGTTCACCTGACGGAGCTTCCATCCTAGACCAGTTGCCGACCAAGACTTAAGGCCTGTTCTTCCCTCTCATGACATTTAGTCTTTAGATTGCATTTCCTCGCTCTTGGGTTAGGCGTGTACCCTCACAATTGCACTTTTCCCCACAAAAGCGTTGGCACAATGTGAGGTGTCGTGTTTGGTGAGCGCCGCCCAACATTCGGAGCTAACAGAATGCAGGTAGTACCGTCTACTGTCATACTGTGACTCAGTCATATCTGGCTAAGACCTGACACTAATCTTACACTCTACCACAGCTAGAAAGTCGCCGACCGTTAGGGTATTTCAACTAAAATAGGCAGATAGTTCTATCCAAGAGTTAGGCGACAGTCTCTTGAAATTATGGCGAATTATAAGAATGTCTAAAGGGATGATCCCGATAGAAGAGATGGGTTCTCTTTGTTGACAAAAGCCATAAGTTGAAGAACACTCGTGTATGTAGGAAGACCTAACGACAATGTCTAAGTTATATGGTCGGTGTCCCTTGTCTTATTGATAAACCCCCTGTTAAGTATTACACTTCCAAGTATTCACGTGTACACCTTGAGTTCCAAGAATCAAGAGTGGAGTACTTGGGTACAAGTATGAAACAATAATGTGTTCTTTAAATAAAAATAATAAAAATGTTCTGAATTCAAAAAATGAACTAGATTTAAAAATGATACAAAATTGTGGTGTACAATATTTGAAATCTCAGGCCTACTTTGGTGTAAGCATTTATCGCTCACATATTTAAAGACACATATCCTCGCAGACCAGGCTATGGGACAAATTCACCTGATACATCTTGATCTGGTCTTGTGATTCTAATGTTTTAGTGTGGGAGTCAAAGTCCAACCAGGTACCTGATGCTCCACCGCATTCTATGCTCCGTTTTCACCCAATGTGAATCAGCTTTGAATAACCGTCTTCTCTGTTTCAGCAATAGCAAGGGCAGCGGCAATGATCCCAGTAAGTCTTGCGCAGAAATTAGATATACTATATGACGATCAGCACGGATGAGGATGGAATTTAGACATCTGTATCTTCTGCCTTTCTGTATCTTCTTTGGGCGGAAGTGCGTGATTCCCCATTTCCCATATTATCGTACGGCATGGGTATTGCATTTTCTTATAGCTTGGGGAGAAGTTAACAAAATATTCCAAGTCAAATGGACTACATAGTGGGAATACGTAATCGAAGACAGAGAAAGCAAATTACAATGTCATTTATTTCCATTGATGCCATGGAAATTAAAAGGTCCGCCACAGATATCTATATGATCATGAGCAACAATATATATATATATATATATATATATATATATATAATAATATATATATATATATATATATGTATATATATATATATATATATATATATATAATATATACACAACACACACACACATCCATCATGTACCATGCCGATAAACGTTGGCGGTCATGTTCTGCCATTTCACTCCATCACCAGTGTCGTGGTTCAGCTCCATGTTCCTTTCTCGATCATGCCACGTGGCCAAGCCATCCAGGTATTTACTTCTCGACCTTTCCCTTGGTCTCTTCCCTTCGATCTTGCCAGTCGTCAGCAAGTTCTGCAATTCACATTTTCTCATAACATGACAAAAAATTTTGACTGTCTACGTCTAATGACTCTAATCAGTTTACGATCTTCATTTTTTTTCTTAAAGGACTTGCTCATTGGTTTTTCTGTCTGTCCATGGTATGCTTTGCATTTTCCTCAGAAACCACATTTCCACAGCCATCAGATGTTTTTTCAGCTTGACTGCTCATTTTCCCCGTTTCTTATCCATACACAAGTACAGGTTCTATGTATATATGTTTTTCAGGTCTTAATCAGATATGACTGAACTACCATGTAACAGTAGACTATACACTCTGCTTTCTGTTTACCCCGAATGTTAGGTTGCGCTCACCAAAACTGACGCCCACATTGTGCCAACTACCTCGGCATGTAAAGCTCACAATCTACCTCTCGTTTACTGGTGATTCATTTACTTGTTTATGTTATGTCAACACTTCAACACAATGCTCACAGAGATATGCTGGCATAAGACAGTAATATTTAAAACACTCGCTATTATTCACGAGCTAGGTTTACGAGATTTTGATTCAAGTTGATGTTCTGTGAGCGATGTTACCGACTTTTCTTGCCTCGAGTTGCTCCACGGATTGTTACAAGTAGCAGTAGGCACTATCAGCAGTTCAGTAGTTTGACTAAGTAGTTTCAACACCATCTCTCTCTCTCTCTCTCTCTCTCTCTCTCTCTCTCTCTCTCTCTCTCTCTCTCTCTCTCTCTCTCTCTCTCTCTCTCTCTATCTCTCTTATGTTGTCCCTTTCACTCTCTCACACACACGCTATATCTACATGACGATTCTGAATGAATTCAGTTACTTACAAGTACAAATACTATCACTCACACATTCACACAGACGCACCCACTCCCACAACATACTTCAATAGAACAATGAATGAACAGACTTTATACTACAATACTTACCTGTAATTAAAAGATAAAATCAAAGGCTCAGGGCCAGACTCCAGCACCAATGAACAGTTCTCATTAGCCCGGTAAACCTTATAACTCCAGTCTCTACTCTGGATAATGAACGAGTGGCTGATATGGACAAGTCTCACATATTGGATTACAAATGGGTTACATAATTCGTAGACAACAGGCATCTGCGGAAGTAAATTGATAACCTCTAAGACTTTAACAAATGACGTAAGATGGATTATAAGGGCAGTCTTTTTAAGTTCTCCTATTCTTAGCCAAATTATTACAGAGCTTTGTTTATGTAATTGCTCCTAATCTGAGCCAAATCGTTTTAATCACCTTCATCATATACCATGCCGGTAAGCGTAGGCGGTCATTCTCGCCATCTCACTCGATCACTAGAATCGTGGATTAGCTCTGTATTCTAGTCTCAACCATGCCACGTGGTCAAGCAATCCAGGTATTTACTTCTCTGCCTTCCTCTTGTTCTTTCCCCTCAATTTTGTCAGTTGTCACCAAGTTTTCCCATTTATTTCATCTAATAACAAATTGTTATTGTTATTCGCAGAAGACATGGCAAGAGATCATGATGATTTTGGAATCGCTGTGATGAAAGCGATGTTCTTCATCGTAAGTTTCATTCGGTAAGTAGGTTGGTTTGTTGGTAGGTAGGTTGACTGGTTGGTAAGTAGATTCGCTGGCTGGTAGGTAGGTTGGCTGGTTTATAGGTAGGTTGGCTGGTTGGTAGGTAGGTTGACTGGTTTATAGGTAGGTTGGCTAGTTGGTAGGTACGTTCACTGGTCGTTAGGTAGGTTGGCTGGTTCGTAGGTTGGCTGGTTGGTAGGCAGGTTGACTGGTTGGTAGGTAGGTTGAATGGTTTGTAGGTAGGTTGACTGGTCTGTAGATAGGTTGACTGATTAGTAAATAGGTTGACTGGGTGGTAGGTAGGTTATTTGGATGGTTGGTAGGTGTGTTGATTGGTAAGTAGGTTGCTAGGTTGGCAGGTTGTTATATCCTTTGGGAGGAACTGATTTAATCCTATACTAACACTGGCTATCAGCCACTAAGATGGCTTATGTTTATGTGAGTGAGCCAGATGTCAGACTATCCTATCTACCCCTTACAATCACTCCATCTCTGAAGAAACTTCTCTACTTCTTGAACTGTATATCTCCATTGGAGAATGGGCAATAAAGATTAACGACAAGGCAATCTATCATTTGTTTACATCTATCAGCTCTCTGTAGATCCTCCACTTAGTAGTAACCCGTGTTTCTAATTATCTTTTCTGTGTTAGTTAGTTAGTTAGTTAGTTAGTTAGTTAGTTAGTTAGTTAGTTAGTTAGTTAGTTAGTTAGTTTAGTTAGTTAGTATAGTTAGTTGGTTAGTTTAGTTAGTTAGTTTAGTTAGTTAGTTAGTTAGTTAGTTAGTTAGTTAGTTAGTTAGTTAGTTAGTTAGTTAGTTAGTTAGTTAGTTAGTTAGTTAGTTAGTCGACAGATCATCCTCATTGCACATCGAACCATTCAGTCCATAAGTGCTCGGATCCCCTCCTCAGCAAATCCCGCAGCATGTAGCGGCTCACGACACCAGTTCTGTGTTGCTTTATCAATCTTCTTTGGCTTCCTGCGTAGTGTTCTTGTTTGGCCACACCTCTTTTAATTTGCAGTTCTCGCATTCTGACCATGGTTGTAGATTCACAGTCATCACGTTGGTTCTCGCAACAGTCTTACGTCTCGTAGAACATGGCGCGTCCGCCCTCCACAGTAGCCTTACCTGCGAGCTTGTCAGCCCGCTCATTTCCTTGTACTCCCGCATGCCCTGGCACGAAGACGAAACTAATGTTTGCCAGCCGAGACCGCTCCAGAGACAGCAACCATTCTCTTCGGATCCACACCATCTCTATTCTCTTGAGCATGCTCATTAAGTCGCTAAGGAAACATGCCCTAGTGAATGTCTGTGTTATCTTTTCTGTGTGTCTTTAGTACCACTATATCGTGTTTGCTGTGAGAATGTCCTTTCTGTGAGCCAGAGGGTTTCTAATTGTAATAGTATCCGGGTTTCTCAATGTGTGTTCTATTCCGTGCTAGTGTACTTTCTTGAACACTTAATTAGCTGTAATATGTTTACTTCTCTCACTATAAGCAACATTAGTGATTCAGTCCTAACATTTGAGACACCAAGTAATGTATATATTTGATGTATCGGAAAGTGTGTCTTGCATCCATATGTTTCAGTTCAATACAGTAAAACTAATTTAGCGTATTAATAATGTTAATGTATTTTGAAATCCAAACATTTTTATACTTTTATAAAAGCTTTTCTTGCCCTTTTAAAACATGTTCGCATGCATCTATCCATCCTTCATACATTCATGCATACACAGACAGACAGACAGACAGACAGACAGACAGACAGACAGACAGACAGACAGACAGACAGACAGACAGACAGACAGACAGACAGACAGACAGACAGACAGACAGACAGACAGACAGACAGACAGACAGACAGACAGACAGACAGACAGACGGACGGACGGATGGACGGACGGACGGACGGACGGACAGACAGACAGACTGACAGACAGACAGACAGACACACACACACACACACACATATACACACACATACACACATACATACATGTCTGCATTTATCCATGTAAGGCATGCCAGGAGAATAGGTCACGTTCACAAATGATAATCCGCTAACATTATTCCCAATTCCCCGTGGTTCCTTGACCAGTGTCGAGGTGCTAGCTATTTCTGAGGTCATCAATATCTAGTGTAAATTTTACAGAACATCATGTTTTAATGCAGCACAAAGCGATTCATCTTGCGTTTACTTCCTGCTTCTAATATATGCTTTGCTAAATACATTGTGCTGCAATGTCTTCCCTTACGGGGTAAATTTTAGTGAGCGCTTATGAGTGGAACTAAACAATTAGACCTCACAGTATTTCAGAGGATTTACAATCAGAAAAAAAAAGTATAAAAATCAGTTTACTGTTTGTCTACACGGAACTAGGTCAATCCAAAGACAGTATTGTACTCGTGTACATGTCCCAAAGACACAACTACCAACAGTATAGTACATATACACATGTCAATAAGACAACCCAAGTTACAGTACAGTACTCGAACACATATCACCAAGACAAAGTAACTAACAGTGTGGCACTCGAGTACATGTCACTAAGGAAAACCAAGTAACAGTGTGGCAATCATGTAATGTCACTAAGACAGAGCAAGAAACAGTGTGGCACTCTTGTACACGTCAATTAAACAAACCAAGTATCAGTACGGTACTCGTACACATGTCAGTAAGGCAAACCAAGTAACAATGTGGCACTCGTGTACATGTTACTAAGACAAATCAAATAACAGTGTTTCACTCATTTAAGTGCCACTAAGACAAACCAATGGCATAACGAAAATGTGGTAGCTAATGCACTATACCTTTTGTCAGTCATGCAAATCCAACTCAAGGTAGGAATTGATGTGACTGCATTGTTCAAATTTCACAAAATGAAGAATATTTTCTGCTATTTATGCTTGTCAGCAGATGTAATTTAAATAGTTTTTAAGAGCTATATAGATATATATTCTTCTTCTTCAGCTTTCCGAGCCATTGAGGTTCTTTGCTGCAGATACAAGCCGTCTCCATTCGTCTCTCTGGTTGACCTTCTCTTGTCAGTCGCTGATTCCAAGTGCTTGTAGGTCTGTATGTATATTATCTCTCCACCGTCTTCTTGGTCTACCTCGGGGTCCACGGTCATTTATTTCCTGAGTGTAAGCGAGTTTTGTTTCCCTATTATCTTCCATTCTTTCTATATGCCCCAGCCATTGCAGTCTATTAGCCTTCATGATACCAGTGATTAGCGGGGACTTAAACAGATCATAAATGTCTTTGCTTCTGCTTCTTTTCCACTCTCCACTTTGTGTATCCCTAATGGGCCCAAAGATGAGTCTTAAGACTTTGTTCTCGAAGGTTTGTAGCAAAGCTTCTTCTCCTTTAGTTGTACTCCAGGTTTCAGATCCATACAGCACACTTGGTCTAATCAGTGTTTTGTATATTATGATCTTGGTGTTACGAGATAGCGCATTTAATTTTAGCAGGTGTTGTAGTGCATAGTATATCTTATTTGCAGAGTTGATTCCAGCTTGTATTTCTTCCCTTATTATGTTGGAGCAGTTGAAGATTGTACCCAGGTATTTGTATGTTCGGGTTCTTTTAATGGTCATATTATCTTTCTGTAGGTGGCCAGAGTTTTTAACCGTTCCTTGTCTTGAAATTACCATATATTCTGTCTTATCTTGGTTGCTAACCAGCCCCATGTATTGAGCTTTTCCTTTAAGTGAGTCAATATTTCCAATGTATTTAGTTCATTTTCCCCGATAATATCTATATCATCTGCATAACCAAGCAGTCTGAATGTTCCTCCAAAAGCACATTCCTCCTTTACCTTCCTTACTTTCTCTAGAGCCAGATTGAAAAGGAGCGGCGATAGTGCATCACCTTGTTTCAAAACTGATATTATTTGGAAAGGGTGTAATTTCCTGCCTTTATATGTTACTATATTATAAGTATGCTTATTCTGATAATGTTAATTAACTTCCTTGGTATTCCAAATTCCCGCATAGCATTCCATAGACTATTCCTGTAGACACTATCATAACATCCACAAAGATGTTATGGAGATCTCTTTAATATTCCCATAATTTCTCGGCTGTTTGTCGCAAGATAAATATCTGATCTATTGTTGATCTGTTTTGTCTGAAACCCGCCTGGTAGTCACCTGATATGTCTTCTGAATACGGTTTTAGTCTGTTTAGTAATACCGCGGATAGTATCTTATAGCTTGTTGGCAGTAGTGATATCTTATATATAAAATAGGAAGTGTGTGGATATGTATGTCCTTTATACGTTCGCGAACGGTCCATCCGATTGAGATGAAATTTTCTACACGTCTTCCTTTCATTCCAGCGCTGCCAACTGTCGTATTTTTTTTCTTCTTCCTCCTCCTCCCTCCTCCCCCTCCCAAAATACGTACGTAAATATATGATGATGATGATGAAAGAATCCCCGAACCAAAACGCTAGGGAAAGCGAAGAAAATGACGTGACTACACAGAATCGTCACACGACAATCATCATCATCATCAAGTGCCGTGCCGGCTGGCGTAGGCGTTCATGGCTCTCCGTAGATCTCGGTCTTTGGTTTTCTGGATCAACTATGCTGCTGATATTCCTCCATGCCACGGCAATATAAATAACAATTCATCTCTTTATGTGTAAGGAAGTTATCTACAGTCACGTAGAAGGGAAGAACAATCAATGGAAGGACCGAAATCACAGAACCTAGACGAGTATGAATTCGGAATGGCAAACTCCCTCCTCCTCTCTTCTCCTCCTCTCTCTACCTCCTCCCGCCACCCTCCTCCTCCTCTCTCCTCCTCCTCTTCCTCCTCCCTCTACCTCCTCCCCCTCCTCCTCCCTCCTCCCTCTCCCTCCTTTTCTCCCTCTTCCTCTCCCTTCCTCCTCCATCCTCCTCCCTCCTACTCCTTCCTCCTTCTCCCTCTGCCTCCTCCCTCCTCTTCCCTCCCTCCTGTTTTTGGGTGGGGATGTGTGTTTGTCTAGGTGGTTTTGGGTGAGTGGGTGGAGGAGGTTATGTTGGTGGATGATTGATGGTGGGTTATGGGATGGGTGGGGGTATATGTGTGGGTGGGGAGATATGTGGTGGGTGGCAGATGTGTGCAGGTGGGGGTGGTTGTGGGTTTGGGGATGTGTGTGTGGGTGAGGGATGTGTATGGGTGTGGGATGTTTGGGAGGATGGGTGGGGAGTGTGTGTGGGTGAGAGATGTGTGGGTGAATGTGTGTGGGGGGTGTGTGTGGGTTGGGGGAGGGTGCGTGATGGATGTGGGTGATGGATTTGGAGATGTGTGTGTGGGTGGGGGATATGTCTGGCTGGGTGGGGGTGTGTGTGGCTGGATGGAGGATGTATGTGTGGGTAGTGAGGGTGATTGTAGTTGGGGGATGTGTGGATGGGTAAGAGATGTGTGGATAGATGTGTGTGTGGGTGAGGGATGTGTCTTTGGGATGTGTGTGGGTGTGGTATTGTGTGGGAGGGGAGCTGGGTGTGGATAAATGATGTTTGTGTGGGTGGGTGCAGGTGTGGTTGGGTTTGTGGGTGGGTGAAGGATGTGTGTGAGGGTGGGGGATGGGTGGTTAGGATGTGTGAGTGTGGGTGGGTAGATAGGAGATGTATGTGTTGATGAGTGGGTAAGGGATGTGTGGGTGTTAGTGGTTGAGGGATAAGTACGTGTGTCTAGGGATGTGTGAGGGGATGAATGTATGGGTTGTGTGTGCGTGGATGGGAGGTGTGTGTTTGTGAATGGGGGATGTGTTGGTGGGTGGGGATGTGTGTGAGGGATGTTTGTATGGGTGGGGAGATTGTGCGTGGGTGGGAATGTGTGTGTATATGGGTAGGGGTGTGTGGTTAAGGGATGTGTGGCTGGGGGAATGGGTGGATGGAGGATGTGTGGTTGGGTGGAGGATGTGTGGTTGGGTAGAGGATGTGTGGGTGGGTGATTGTATATGAGTAAGGGTGTGTGGTTAAGGGATGTTGCTTGGGGGATGGGTGGGTAGAGGATGTGTGGGTGGGTAGAGGATATGTGGGTGGGTGAGTGTGTGCAGGTTAGGAGATGGTGGGGGATGTTTGCAGGTGTGGGCTCGGGATCTGTGAGTGGGCTGGGGGAGATGGGAGATTATGTGGGTGAGTGCGGAATTTGTGTGTGGGTAGGTGCGGAATATGTGAGTTGACGGGGAGATGTGTGTGTGGCTGAGGAATATGTGTTTGGTTGAGTGGTTGAAGATGTCTGTGTGGAGGAGGATATTGGATGAGTGATTGTTGGTGGGAAATGGGACGGGTAGAGGATATGTGAGTGGGTGGGGAGATGTGTGTAGGTGGGGGATGTGTGGGTTATTGAATGCATGTGTGCTTGGGGTGTGGGTGGATGGGATGTGTGGTGGGTGAGAGGTGTGTGTGGGCGGGGAGATGTGTAGGTGTAGGGATGTGGTGGATGGGTGGGGGAATGTATTGTATGTGTGTGTGGTTGGGTGGGGGAGTTGGAGTGAATGGGGGATGTGTGGGTGGGTGGTGGATGTGTCTCATAACATAGTAATATGCATTGTTTATGCTTACAAAATTCACGTGACAATGTTTTTTTCCTATGCACTGTTGATGAAAGAAAGATGAGTGATTGGAAGGGCCGAATGTAAGACGGGCCTGCGTGCCCAATTTGTTACCCTTTGAAAATAAAGTCTGTTCGTTCGTTCGTTCGTTCGTTCCCTCTCCCTCCTCCTCCCTCCTACTCCTTCCTCCTTCTCCCTCTGCCTCCTCCCTCCTCTTCCCTCTCCCTCCTCCTCCCTCCTCCTCCTGCCTCCTTCTCCCTCATCCTCCTCTTTCACCCTCTTCCTCCTCCTTCTCCCTCTTCCTCCTCCATCCTACTCCCTCCTCCTCCCTTCTCCTCCTCCCTCTACCTCCTCCTCCTCTTTCCTCCTCCCTCCTCCTCTTCCTCCTCCCTCTACCTCCTCCCCCTCCTCCTCCTCCCTCTCCCTCCTCCTTCTCCCTCTTCCTCTCCCTTCCTCCTCCATCCTCCTCCCTCCTACTCTTTCCTCCTTCTCCCTCTGCCTCCTGCCACCTCCTCCTCCCTCCTCCTCCTCCTCCCTCTACCTCCTCCTCCTCCCTCTACCTCCTCCCTCCACCCTCCTCCTCTTCCTCCTTCCTTTCCTTCCTCCTCCTCCTCCCAGTACCTCCTCCTCCTCCCTCTACCTCCTTCCTCCATCCTCCTCCTCCTCCCTCCTCTTCCTCCCTCCTCCTCCTCTTCCACCTCCCTTTCCATCCTCCCCTCCTGATTCTCCCTCCTCCTTCTCCCTCCGCCTCCTCCCTCCTCCTCTCCCTTCCTCCTCCCTCCTCCCTTCTCCTCCTCCCTCCTTCTCCCTCCTCCTCCTCTATCCTCCTCCTCCCTCCTCCTCCTCCCTCTACTCCTCCCGTGTTCTCCTCCTCCCTCCTCCTCCCTCTCCCTCCTTCTCCCTCTTCCTCCTCCCTCCTCTTCCCTCTCCCTCCTCCTCCCTCCTCCACCCTCTTTCTCCCTCCTCCTAATACTTCCTCCTCCTCCCTCCTTCTCCTCTTTCCTCCCTCCTCCTAATCCCTCCTCCTCCCTCCTCCTAACTCATATTCCTCCCTACTCCTCCTCCCTCCTCCTCCTCTCTCCGCGTTTCTCTTCCTCCTCCCTCCTCCTCCCTCTTCCTCCTACCTCCTCCCTCCTCCTCTTCTCTCCTCCTCCCTTTTCTTCCCTCCTCCTCCTCCCTCTATCTCCTCCCTCTTCCATATCCCTCCTCCTCCCTCTTCCTCCTGCTCCCTCCTCATCATTCTTCTTCCTCCTCCCTCCTCCTTCTACCTCTTCCTCCCTCCTCCTTCTCCCTCCACCTCCCTTCTCCTCCCTCTCCCTCCTCCTCCCTCTCCCTCCTCCTCCCTCTCCCTCCTCCTCCTGCGTTCTCCTCCTCCCTCCTCCTCCTTCCTCCCCTCCTCCCTCTTCCTCCTCCTTCCTCCTCCTCCTCCTTCTCCCTCCTTCTCCTTCCTCCTCCTCTCTCCTCCTCCTCCTTCCTCCTCCTCCCTCTTCCACCCCCTCCCTACTCCTCCTTCTCCTCTTTCCCCCTCCTCCTCCCTCCTCCCCCCTCTATTCCTCCCTCCTCCTCCCTCCTCCTCCTCTCTCCGCCTATCTTTTCCTCCCTCCTCCTCTTCACTCCTCCTCCCTCCTCCACCCTCTTCCTCCTCCTTCCTCCTACTCCTCCTTTTTCTTCTTCTTCTGCTGCTGCTGCCGCTGTTCCATTTACACAAGTTAATTGTTGGGGGAATATGTAAAGATCTTTCAAGTGCTCTTTCTAATGCTTTTTATAAGTTGGTCTTCGTTTATCTAAGGTTGTTCTAACCGCAACCAATAAATGATCAGACAGACAGACAGACAGTCAGACAGATAGTCGGGAACGGGAACTTATATGAATTAAATTAGATGCTCCCCATCAGGGGCTGGGCGAAGCCGGGCCGGGTCAGACAGACAGACAGACAGACAGACAGACAGACAGACAGACAGACAGACAGACAGACAGACAGACAGACAGACAGATAGACTGGCAGACAGATAGATAGTCGGGAAC
>JACEFZ010016180.1:527500-717500 GCA_014155875.1 Cepaea nemoralis | reverse complement strand
GCACAAGATAACAATATTGAAATTAGTCCAGAGAAACAACAGGAGATTCGAGAGAAATGGCAAAATACAGGACAGAAGGAAGTTGTACATGAGGTTATGGAGACACCTATCACATTCAGTGAACTGGAGCTAGCCATTTCAAAACTGAAAATGAGAAAATCACCAGGAGCTGATGGTATCTCCAATGAAATGATCAGGAACCTAGGAACAGAGGCCAAAGCAAAGCTGCTACAGATCTTTAATAATACATGGACCTTAGGCAGTGTTCCACAAGTCTGGAGAGAAGCAATCATGATACCCCTCCTAAAATCTGGGAAAGACAGTTCCATTGCCTCCAGCTACAGACCCATTAGCCTCACCAGTTGTCTCTGCAAAACAATGGAACGCAGTCATCAATCACAGACTACAGTGGTACATTGAAAGTGAAAACATCCTTGTGCCACAACAGGCTGCCTTTAGGCAGTGCTACTCTACGGAAGATCAGACAACCTACCTCTCTCAAGAAGTTGAGGATGCATTCCAAGAGAAGAAGCTGGTACTTGCGGCTTGGATAGATCTGAAGAAAGCCTTTGACAAAGTCTGGAAAGAAGGTCTGATGAAGAAACTGAGAAACTGTAAAGTCAATGGAAGAATGTACAAATGGGTAAAAGCATACTTGCACAACAGAAGAGCCCGAGTACAGATAGACGGTCTCAAGAGCAAGAAAGTTACTATTGCGTCACGGTGTTCCCCAGGGCGGAGTCCTGTCCCCAACACTTTTTCTAATCTTCATCAATGATCTTGTTGCTAATCTACCCAATGGAATTAAAGCGGCAATGTACGCTGATGACCTGGTTTTGTGGAGCGCAAATGAACATGCATCAGTGGCCACCATATTGCTACAAAGAGCTGTAGATACATTTGTTGCATGGGCGGATAGATGGTGTATCAGCATAAACACTGACAAGTGCAGCACCACTCTATTTACCCTTTCTCCGAAACAAAAGGCAGGGAGCATTCAGATAAATGGAACACCCCTAAGAGAAGATAAGGAACCAACATACCTTGGTGTAACATTCGACGACAAGCTGACATGGAGAAAACACACACAAAAAGCAGTAGCAAAAGCCAGAAGGAAAATTGCCATCCTGAGAAAGCTAACTGGAACCACTTGGGGAGCCAGTGGGAAAATACTTAGCAAAGTTTATCAACAGAGCATACGACCACACTTGGAATACGGGTCAACTGCGTGGTGTTCAGCATCAAAAACTACATTGCAGGAGCTGGACAAGGTGCAAAATCAAGCTCTTAGAGTCATCACAGGAGGGATGAAATCAACCCCTATAGTAGCAATGGAGAAAATGGGGAGGACACAAGCTTTAAGAGAACGCAGAGATACAAAAACACTAATACAAGCAGAAAAGTTTCTCAGCTTGCCAGGCCACCCTATGAAGAACAGATTTGAAAACTTAGCTATGGGGCGGTTGAAAAGAAGTAGTTTCATCCACCAGGCCAAACAACTCTGCAGAGAAACCATCGATCTTCCCACAGTTGATATCCCCCTGACAACTATTCCAGAGCGAACCCCGTGGAAAGATGAACATAGAATATCACTACAAATCCAGTCAAAAGTGAGAGGAATATTTGACAAGGAAGAACAGAACAGTGTACAGCGCAGAACAGCCACTCTCAGCTTCCTTGATGACGAATACCCACAGGACCTCTGGATCCGAGTCTACACAGATGGGTCAGCACAAAATGCTGTTCGAAATGGAGGAGCGGGAGTGTATATAGAATACCCAAATAATACTAGAGACACGGCCAGAATTCCAACAGGAAAGTACTGCCATAATTATGATGCTGAAATTGAGGCAATCAAGATAGCCACAGAGAAATTACAAAATACCAGCCATGGTACACAACCTGTGATGATATTGATAGATGCAAAATCCGTAATAGAGGCGCTCCTGTCTGGGAAATTGCCAGTTCTGAGGACACTACTTTCTGAACTTAGCAGTCATCGTAAGATCACCATACAGTGGATACCATCCCACTGTGGAATCCCCGGAAACGACAGAGCTGATCGATTGGCTAAGGAAGGAGCACAAGAAGAACAACCAGATGTGCCTATTACATACCACCAAAAGAAAAGAATGATCAAATCAGTCAGAAGGCCACCAAACCTTACTCAAGACGACTACCACGTTATGGACAGACCAGAACAGGTCATTCTTCTGCGCCTCAGAACAGGACACAATAGATTACGCAACCACATGTATACAAAATTCAAGATTGGTGACTCAGTCATGTGCACATGTGGTTTGGCGTCGCAGACAGCAGAGCACATACTCCAGGATTGCCCAAACTACAACATATCCAGGCGAACCTTCTGACCTAGAGAGACAACAGTGGAAGATAAACTCTATGGACCGCTGAATGAACTAAAAAAGACTGTTAGATTCATACAAGAGACAACATTGCAGTTATAAACATAATTTAGGCGAACGAAAGAAGAAGAAGATTCACTGTGTGCAAGAACCGCATCTACTAAATTTTGCAGATCCTGTTTATTGTCTGCAATAAATAATGTATCTAATATTATAGATGTTACGGCCCCCAATGATGATTCTTTTCATATCTTCTTCATTTCTGAACATGGTTCACTGTATAGGGAAAAAAGATCTCGAGACATTACACATCCTTGTCTCACACCTCTCCTGATAAGCTAATATTGACCAACTTCTTTATCAATTCTTATGGCATCTTGATTTTTCCAATATACGTTTTTACAAGTCTAAGTTCTATCCCGTCAATTTGTAGATCTGCAAGCATTTCTATCATGTTGACTTGTCTTACCCTATCGATTGCCTTTGTGTAGTCGAATACGCAAAGACATAGCTCTTTGTTTACTTCTATAGAATGTTCAACTAATGTTCTCAGCATATAAGCAGCGTTTACTGTATGCTTGCCTTCTACGAACCAACATTGTTCTCTTATTCTGGGTTGTATTTTCGTCCTAACTCTTTGCATAATACGTCTTAGCAAATTCTTCTTTGATGTGGCTTATTATACTAATTTTCCGATGTTGACCACATTGCAAGGTTCCTGATCTGGTTGGGATTACAATAAATATAGAATTACATAATTCAGGATCTACATTCCCAGGATCATGTAATGTGTTCAGCAGTCTGGTTACTTGGTCTATTCCATATTCTTCTATTGATCATTTCTATTGTGATGTTGTCTGAACAGGGGATCGTGCCATTTTTCATATGGTTACGAGCATTCTGAACTTAAATCTTCAAAATTGATGATCCTTTATTATTATTTCGAATATCACACTGTTCTTCGCTGGTATCATCATAAAGGCGTTTCTAACGTTTCTAAAGGCGTATGTAACCATACATGTAAAATATGTTCCTTTTCTATTACCCTATTTTCAACTTTTGTCTTTCGGCAGCTTCCAAATTTATATCGAAAACATTTTGACAACACATATAATGCGAACACATTATTAGCAGAGACTATTATTGAGATGATTGAGTCTTCAGTAACTGAAATTATACGCGAGTGAGTTGCTTTCAATTAAAGACATGCACACAGACATACTGAGCACCAAAGCGAGAACGTGCCAATAAGCTCTGCCCATTCATGATCGCTCAAAAACCTCTTAACATTGTACTAGTTTCTACGACCTTACAAATAACTAGCACATGCAAAGAAATTCTTTAGTCCACTGAGTCATAAAGATGTCAGTTAGGGAACCCTTACAGGCCACAAAGACAGTCCATAAATAAACACAATGTATCGTTTGGCGCTCATGGGAGGAGGAACCATAAGTAAGACTACAGGACACGACTCACAAGACAACATAACAATTGAAAGCTATAGTAAACAACTAGCAATATGATTGGTTTGTTCCAGTGTTAGCTGGCCATGTGATGAAGTACACATGTTCCTACAGTGAAACGATTTCCTAATTTGGAGGTGACACGTTTGTATTCCAGTGGGGAAATTATAGCTTTCAATGTTTATGTTGTCTAGTGTGTCATTTAGTCTCTACTTCTTTCTTCTACTTCTAGATCACCAAACGATACATTGGTGGTTATTTATTCTTCTTCTTTCGTACTTTTGAAATATGTCTATAACTGCAATGTTGTCTCTTGTATGAATTTAACTGTCCTTTTTAGTTCACTCGGAGGTCCATTGAGTTTATCTTCCACTGTTGTCTCTCTAGGCCAGAAGGTTCGCCTGGATATGTTGTAGTTTGGGCAATCCTGGAGTATGTGCTCTGCTGTCTATATATTATATATTATATATATATATATATATATATATATATATATATATATATATATATATATATATATATATATATATATGGTTGCGTAATCTACTGTGCCTGTTCTGGGGCGCAGAATAATGACTTGTTTTGGTCTGTCCATAACGTGGTAGTCGTCTTGAGCAGGTTTTGGTGGCTTTCTGAATGATTTGATCATTATTTTCTTTTGGTGGTATGTAACGGGCACATCAGGCTGGTCTTCTTTTGCTCCTTCCTTAGCGAATCGATCAGCTCTCTCATTTCCGGGTACTCCACAGTGAGATAGTATCCACTGTATGGTGACCTTATGCTGACTGCTAAGTTTAGAAAGTAGTGTCCTTAGTACTGTCAATTTCCCAGGTATAAGCGCCTCAAGTATTGATTTTCCATCTCTCAATAGCACCACAGGTTGTGTACCATGGCTGATATTTAGTAATTTCTCAGTTGCTAGCTTGATTGCCTCAATTTCAGCATCATAGTTATGGCAGTAATTTCCTGTTGGTACTCTGGCCGTGTCCCTAGTATTATTTGGGCATTTTATGTACACACCCACTCCTCCATTTAGAACATTTTGTGCTGACCCAGACCCATTTATGTAGAGTATGATCCAGAGTTCCTGTGCGTATCCTTCATCAAGCAAGCTGAGAGTGGTTGTTCTGCGCTGTACACTGTTCTGTGCTTCCTTGTCAAATATTCCTCACACTTTTGTCTGGATTTGTAACGATAGTCTATGCTCATCTTTTTATGGAGTTCGCTCTGGAGTAGTTTTCAGGGGGATACCAACTGTGGGCAGATCGGTGGGTTCTCTGCAGAGTTGTTTGCCCTGGTTGATAAAACTACTTCTTTTCAACCGCCCCATAGCTAAGTTTTCAAATCTGTTCTTCATAGGGTGGCCTAGCAAGCTGAGGAACTTGTCTGTTTGTATTAGCGTTTCGTATCTAATCGCCTTCTCAGGCGTGTGTCCTCCCCATCTTCTCTATTCCACTACAGGTTGATCTCATCCCTCCTGCGGTGACTCTAAGTACTTTATTTTGCACTTTGCCTTGCTCTTGTAGTGTGAGTTTTTTGTTTTGTTTTATTTATGCTGATCACCACGCAGTTGACTCTTTTCAGGTGTTGTCGTATGCTCTATTGATAAACTTTGCTAAGTATTTTCTCACTGGTTCACCATGTGTTTCCACTTAATTTTCTCAGGATAGCTATTTTCCTTCTGGCATTTGCTACTACTTTGTTGATGTGTTTTATCCATGACAGGCTGTTATCAAATGTTACTCCAAGGTATGTTGATTCTTTATCTTCTCTTAGGGGTATTCCATTTATCTCGATGATCCCTGCCTTTTGTTTTGGAGAGAGGGTAAATGGACCGGTGCTGCACTTGTCAGTGTTTATGCTGACACACCATCTATTTTTCCATGCAACAAATGTATCTACAGCTCTTTGTAACGATCTGGTGACCACTGATGCATGTTCATTTGTGCTCCATAGAACCAGGTCATCAGCGTACATTGCTGCTTTAATTCTATGCGGCAGATTAGAAACAAGATCATTGATAAAGAGGTGGCTATATATGAACTTGAACACAAATTGCGACCTTCATTCTACAATGGGCGAAGATAGTTTGTGTTAGCATTGCTATACATCGGGAGAGAGATGGCTACTGATGTAGATCATAATTAAGTAATAGATAACTTTATTCCGTGTGTCAATGGGGCTCATAAAGGAAACAATGAATAGAAACACTATAACTTATCATGTATGTCCTAAGATGCCACTAAAGAAGGTTAGTTACTTTAACCTGTAGACAATTTAATATGCAAAATCAGCACAATCACGAAAATTCTACACAGGGCTTATGGTGAGCTTGCTGAAGGCCTGTTCTGTATTGGGAGATAAAGAGAGGGGTAAAGATAATGAATAACTATGCTTGAATGAAGCCTAGACTAAAGAATTGGCCAACTGAAATGTCCTGGTGTCCTTTGTCCTCGGGATGGTTTATACTACCACACATGATAGCAACAGATGCGGAATATCTGTCATAGGATAGCAAGAAATGAAGGAAGACTGTTACAGTGGCGAAGTCCTGCTCAAGACAAACCAATAAATGTTGATGAAGGAAGATTGTTACGCGGTCAAAGTCTTGCTCAAGACACGCCACTGAATGCTGGGGATGACGTTTAACACAACCACACGCAACACACAGAAATAATCAATGTATGACACCATTTCATTCTTCTTCTAAATCTTTTGCCATTAAGCGTCTTGGAGAGGCTTGTTTGAAGTATCCGTGCCTGTCGCTCTGATACCTTCTCCCGTAATTTGCCTTAAAGGTTTCTTATAAATCATTATTGGAGCAAATAAGTTCTTTACCGGTTTGAGTAGAATTGAGTTGAGTTGAGTTAAGCTAAGAATCGACATCACTGCACTCTAGGCATTCCCAAACGCGCTCCGTCCCCTCGTTCAACAGCCAGCGAAGAGTCATACTACTAATCATTCCAACCGCTATCTGATTTAAAGTTTTCCTTGTCTTCTCTCTCAATTTTGAGATTCTTCCAGAACCCCTGCCGATCCCTCGCAATATCATGCCTTCCACAAACGGGTTCTCAATCTGTTCCCCCGCCTTCTCCACCTGTTCCTACACGCGCTCGACCACCTCTCCCTTGTCTATAGGTAATCTACCAACACGAGGTTAAAAAAATCCGTATAATTCTCACAATCTGTGACCTCAGAAGCAAGGATAACCATTCCAGACGAAACGTTCCTTTATTAACACTGCTTAGCATACCCCATGAGTCCGTAATAAAAACAAGTTACAGTGGTCTCCTCTAACCAACACAATACCATTGTACTGGGACTACTTCCACGTCCATTCTCATGCTGAAGGTCGCAGTCTCATATGCCAGAATCTCCTGTTTCTAGCATCGTCCATTAGCCTTCGCAATGAAACCCCAACCACTCCGTCTGTTCCTCACCACTGACCCATCAGTATAGATCACTGTGTCACCTTGATGTGTATTACTCTGGATCAGTTGTTGCACAGAAAACTCGGTGCGGCCCGCTTCCCATTTTCTGCACTCACGATCCAATATTTCTATTGTACTGTGCCACTCGGTCATGTCTTCCTAAGGGTTAAATAGACCTGTCGTAAGTTCCTTACTTCTTTGACCACTTTTATATTTGTCACAACCACCAGTCCTATTTGCATTGCAGCAATGTTTATTGGACCCAAAATATGCCCTACCGATTTGCTAGACCCGTGGTAAGATTCTGACTTATTGTGTCACCTCTTATATACGTCATTACTTTACATTAAAGGTCAACATACACACGCACACACAGACAGTTACATCAGGCGTTAACTAAAGATAACATGAACATTTACTTGAAGTAAAACGTTAACAGCAGGGGCTCGTGTCCAGATTCCAATACCATAGTGCAATACTCGTAACGGGGGTGGGGATCTTCGCTATAAGACGGGCTCTTGATACGCAACGGTGGGCTTTCAGGGCTGATTTTCACAACGTTAGAGGCTTTATGATTACATAATATGTATTCTTTGGGTGGCTGGGGAATAAAATAGGTTAGTAATCAGCATACAACTTGGCATGGTGTGTGAGGACAGCTATTTTATGTCAAGATCACAACAAGGATATGTTCTCTAAGAATATGTGGCAGAGGTGATATTTCTATAGCTAAACATGTGCAAACATCTAGGAAAATGTGTCATTCTCTTCTGTACGTTCCACATACAACATAAATATACTGGCTGCCATTGTAAACTGTACACATCTAGATCATGGGGGTTTGGAGATATGATGTGTCCTGAACCTGTCGTTTAACACCTTATTGGGAACTTAAATAAGCGCCACAGGTGCAGTCATAAGCCTTGTGGCTTAACTAAAATACACACTACAATAACGTCAGTTAATATCACGGTTTATTTGCAATTATAAACAATTATTCCCACTAAAACCTTCCTCACAAATTTACCCATCAACGTTCCGAAATCAATAACACATGCACAATTTGATAAGTCAAAACTCTACTTCCTAACTTAACATAAACCTGTCCTTATATCCTTTTACACAGCCCTAATTAAGTAACTACTCGTAATTCGTTCACAAGCTATAATTCACGGAAACTCAGTTGTTCCTATCACTAGTTAATATCCTAAAATCCGTCTCTACCGCGTCAAACGTCTCAATTCGTCTCCATCCATCCATCATGTGCCATGCCGATAAGCGTGGGCGGTCATGTTCTGCGATCTCACTCGATCACCGGAGTCGTTGATCAGCTCCGTGTTCCTGTCTCGACCATGCCACGTGGCCAAGCCATCCAGATATTTACCTCTCTGTCTTCCCCTTGGTCTCTTCCATTCGATCTTGCCAGTTGTCACCAAGTTCTCCAAGTCATTTCTTCTCATAATATGCCCAAAACATTTTGACTGTCTGTGTCTAATGACTCTAATCAGTTTACGATCTTCATTTGTTTCTTGAAGGACTTGTTCATTGGTTTTTCTGTCTGTCCGTGGTATTCTTTGCATTTTCTTCAGAAACCACATTTTAACAGCCATCAGCTGTTTTTCAGCTTCTCTGCTCATTGTCCACGCTTCACATCAATACAAAAGTATAGGTTCTATGTAGCACCTCAACACTCTTTTTCTCGTTTCAATTGATATCATTTTATTTGTCAGTATGTATTTCATCTTGCAAAAGGCTACCTTCGCAATGGCAATTCTTGTTCTAATCTCTTCAAGGCATCTCCCATCAGATGTTATGACTGTGCCGAGATAACAGTATCGATTCATTTGCTTTAGAATATGCCCATTTACTCGTATATTACATTGTGGTATATCCTTCTTCCCAGTGACGACCATAATCTGTGTCTTCATAATATTCAGTTCTAACCCTAGTTGTTCACTGTGTGCAACAACCGCATCTACTTAATTGTACAGGTCCTGTTCATTGTCTGCAATCAAGACTGTATCATCTGCATATCTAATGTTATTGATGTATCTTCCCCTAAATGTTGATTCTTTCCATAACTTCAATATTTCTGAAAATATTTTCAGTGTACAGGAAAAAAAACATCTGGAGACATTATACATCCCTGTCTCACACCTCTTTTAAAATTTGTTTCCAATATATGTTTTTTACAAATCTAAGTGTTTTCCATCAATTTGTAGATCTTCAAGCATCCTTATAATGTTGACATGTCTCACTTTATCGAAAGCCTGTGTGTAGTCAATAAAGCATAGATATAGACATAGATCTTTGTTTACTTCTATAGAACGTTCAATTACTGTTCTCAGTATATACACAGCATTTACTGTGCCCTTGCCTTCAACAAACCCACATTGTTCTTCTCCTTTTTTGGGTTGTATATTCTTCCTAACTCTTTGCATGATAATTCTCAGGAGAATCCTCGTGATGTGGCTTATTATACTAATTGTTGATGAATTGCGATGCTGATCGCGTTCCAAGGCTCCTGATTTCTTCGGTATTGCAATAAATATAGAATTACATAATTCAGGAGGTGTATCTCCAGTATCTTATATTGCGTTCAGCAGTCTGGTAACTTGGTTTATTCCACATTCTTCTGAGGCATTGATCATTTCTATTGTGATGTGATCTGTACCCGGGGTCTTGCCAGTTTTCATATGGATAAGCGCATTCTGAACTTCCATCTTCAAAATTGATTGTCCTTCATTATTATTCCGATGATCATATTTTTCGTCTCTTCTCATCATAAAGGTCTTTAACATAATCTGACCACATATGTAAACTATGATCTTTTTCTATTATGATTTTGCCATCTTTGGTTTTTAGGCAACCGTTGATGTGTGTGTTCTTTTGTTAGTGATGTCATTAATTCTTTTTTCGTCTCCATTCTTATTCTGAGTCTGAGTGCCTTGTCACACACTCGCCGCTTCCCTTTTTTTCGCCAGTTGTTCGTGCGGAACACATTTTCCGAACCGAGTTTACACCAACTCTTTGTTCACTTCGCGAATCGTCCTTTATCTGAATATTCGTCTCAGGTCTGTCTTGTACTGTCTTATCTGAACTGTCGTTAATATAATGTAGGGTCGTGACAGACGTCCACATGGGTATAGAATAGCATGAGTACTTAACACTCCTCCCTCTTACACACGGGAACACATAAACACATACACACACAGACACACACAGACACACACAGACACAGACAGACACACACACACACACACACACACACACACACACACACATGCCCTAGTCACGTGGGCATCGTGCCTGTACACAGCATTATGTTAATCATTTTTATACCGATATTCCTCCAAATCATAATATTACATTGTCCAGCATCCTCAGTCTTGGTCTACCGCTGCTATTTCTCCACTCTAACTTACCACTTCTGGATGTGCGTACAATCGCTGGATGACTGTCTGGTAGCACCTAAAGCACCAGTCTCTCCTAGTGTATTAAGCAGTTCTTAAACTTACCTACACGTCGTTCACACGGGGACGGTGGCCAGTGCCTATATAAAGAGATCCTTTGCCTAGCATCTGAGAAAGATCTGCTAAAAGCTTAAATGGAGTTCACGGAAAATAACACAGAGAAACCGCAAGATGAATCCCAACGAAAGACCGAACCGGAACCTCAAGATAAAGCCAGCAGCCCAACCACGACACAAGACCGGCAAGGGGAAACCAATATCTCGCCAGACATCCGAAGAATGAGCACCCTGATGTCGGCACATAGAGGCCCCGGACACCTGCCTTGGAGGAGTTACTAGAATCGGCAAAACTGCAGGAACGGGGGTGCCAGGAATTCAAAAGGCGCTGGGAAGAAAAAGAAAAGAAGAAGCCCAAGAAACTCAGGAAACCGGTAGACTACCCAGATATACGCTATGAACCTTATTTTGCCGACTACGAATACCACATTGAAGACGGAGTGATCATCCCATGGCTGACGGCGGAGGGAGAAATCGAAAGACAACAGAAACTCAAAATCGAAAGTGAAAAAAGGCGCAAGGATGACTATGAAAACATCGAAAAGCTTCTACGGACAATACACAATAAAGGAGGCAAAAAGACCAAATTAAAAGGCCTTATAAGGACTGCACCCAGCCAAGCCAGACGAACCAGGAGCCTGCACCAACAAACAAAAAACAACCCATAAGAGGAGACGGGCATAAAGGATAGCCACCACCAACCCCCCACATGACGTCATAGACACAAAAGCAGATAAAACCAGTCCGAGATAGGACTCACTCGTAAGAGCACACAAGACAAGAATTAGAGTGAATAAACCCACAAAAACCATTGACCTCAACAATAACCACAGCTGAAGAGGCAGGTTGAACGAGGCCGAATTTGGAATTTTTGTTTTGAAAATTTGAATTAGCATCTGAGACCATAACCAACACCTATTTGTCGACCGCCTCCCAGCCACATCTAAAACCTGCCCGGTGGCTATGTTAGCCCTAATCGACGTCTAAACTGGTACTTCACCTTTCCCAAGGGTGTCTCATAGGGTATATACGAGGGTGAGTCAATAAGTAAGTCGCACAGTTCTTGGGATGGCAGTTAAATGTAGTTGGTGTTTTCTACAGGTGTCATTAGGTGATAGCAACATCGAACCCTATATTCCCGTCTCTCAGATGGTGCTAGGTGTCTCATGTGCATGCGCAGCGCATAAACAATATGGCGACTGTGCTTACAAAGTGTACAACAAAAAACATCGTGCTGCCGTGCGTTTTTTTGTGTTCAAAAGGACTGTCTGCAAAGGAAATTCACAAGGAAATGCTTCCCTTTTATTCTGACATATGTTTGTCCCGTAAAGCGGTGCATAGCTGGGTAGAAAACATCCTTCTTTGCCTTGTGTCCAAAAATTCAAGGTTAGGATATCAGCAGGGAAGGTTATGCTGACAGTATTATGGGATTGTCAAGGAGTGCTGTTAAGCAATTTCAAAAAGAAAGGTGACAATGTGAATTCTGAAATGTATTATGAAGTTCTATCGATACTTCATGATGCAATTCGAAGAAAACGTCGACGACTGCTGACTAGAGGCGTGTTGCTTCTTCATGACATTACCAGACCACACACGGCTCGATTAACGCAGGAGACAATTAACCAACTAAGGTGGGAAGTTATGGAACCGCCTCGAATTAGCCCCTAGCGATTTCTACCTTTTTGGTCCACTGAAAACTCACTTTGGCGGGAGACATTTCGCAAATGACGCCGAAGTTGAATGTGAAGTGAAAACGTGGTTAAGAAAACAGAGCACGCATTTCTATGAAGCCCACTGGGAGGACTGATAAAACGATGGGATAAGTGCATCAATGTTGGTGGAAATTATGTTGAGAAATAAAGGGACAGTGTATATATAAAAATAAACTGGTTTCAAGTTGTTATCATATTTAGTTATTTGTCCACGGCCATTTGTAACTTACTTATTGACTTCCCCTCGTATGTAACAGAAATGACGATTTCCCTTAGGTCACATGTGTTACACCCAAGGCCCGTGGGCCACATCAGGCCCGGCGTAAAATTATATAATGCCCGAAAGATCCCATCCGACGTACAATTATATTCGGCCCGAGAGAGAATTTTAGGCAAAACTATTTTTAATGGCCACGATATAAAGTGCAAATTCCCCAATTAGCAGCCTTGCCGAATGAAGGCTACCTGAGAGCATTCTGGCTTCGATAAGAATAAGCAAAAATAAAAGTTGTGTTGTGAGTGGATGTTCGTCGTTATAGTGACCTAGCAACGGTCAGTTGCTCGTTTTGGATTGGCGCATAAGAAATGAATGTAGTGTGGTGCCGGATATTACATCCCTCTTTCCCGCTACGGCTAACCTGATATCAATCAAGCGTCTGTCGGCAGATGCACAATCTTTTTAAAATCAAAGCTAGCCTTGAAAATGACCAAGAGAAAAGTTGATACTGAAAACAGAGCCATTAAAAGCCGCCGAGAGGCTGAATATATGTTTCCTGATATTGGCGGTAAACAGGTGTGTCTAATTTATGGAAATAATATGACTGTGATCAAAGAATATAATCTAAGATGACGCTACGAGACTAAACATTAAGACAAGTTAAGAAGCCGGAATGCAGAGCAAAATCTACAGAAAGTAGAACGAACGAACGAACGAACGAACAAACTTTATTTTAAAAGGGAAACAAATGGGGCACGCAGGCCCCTCTTACATACGGCCCTTTCGATCACTCATCTTTCATTCATCAAATATGCATGTTACAATAACATAGGTGAAAAAAAAACATTGTCAAATGGATTTTGTAAGCATAAACAATGCATATTACGCATGGTACAATCTCATGGGAAAAAAACAAAACATTGTCAAATGAAAGTTGTAAACATGAACAGTGGATATTTAAATGTTGTCAGACACATTCCCCATCCACCCTCACATCCCGCAGCCACCCACACATACCTCAGTCACCCACACATCCCCCACCCTCACACCCCACCCACCCACCACACCCCACCCACCCACCACACCCCCACCCACCCACACATACCTCCACACACTCACACAGACTCAGGCAAACATACATGCTGCCACAAACCCACTGATCCCCCACCCACAGACATTTCCCAACCCACACATACATTCCCCACCCATCCCATAACCGACACGCACACACTCACCCACATATTCTCCACCACCCACCCACACACCCGCAACCACCCAGCAAAACACACATCACAAAACCACACACACATATCACCGTCAACCCACACATCCCGCACCTATCCACACATACATCCCGCACCCTCACAATTTTCCTCACCCACCCACACACACATCAGCCAACCTACACCCACTCACCCACATAATATCCGCCACCTCTCACACTACACATCTCCCACCTATACACACATCCCAACCTACAAACACATCTCCCCACCTGCCCACACATATCCCCCGGTAGAAGAATTGAAGAGGTATCTAACATCACAGTAGATGTTTTTCACAAAAGCAAAAATCACAAATTGAAGCTGCTGTGAAAGCAAGTTTTATTGTGGTGGAGGAGATCGCAAAATCAGACTGACCATTTATAGAAGGAGAGATTCTAAAGCCCTGCATGATGAAAGTGCGCGACGTCTTGTGTTCAGACAATAAGCAGATGTTTGCAAAGGTAAGCCTTAACAGAAATACGGTTGTTGATCGGGTTTGTGAGATTGCCACCATTGTGAAAACACAGCTGATCGAAAAAGGCAAAGACTTTGTTGCATTCTTCCTTGCTGTCGATGAATGTAATGACACGACTGACACTGCACAGCTCGCCATCTTCATCCGTAGAGTAGACTCCAGTTTGAATGTTACAGAAGAAATATTGAACATGACATCCATGCATGGGACAACGATAAGAAAAGATATTTTTGACAACGTATGTCAAAGTATAACCAACATGAACCAGCATTGGAATAAACTCGTTGGAGTGAAAACAGATGGAGCACCGGCGATGGTTTGGCGAAAAATGTGGACTAGTTGGAAGGATGCGGTTAAAGATGCAGGAGAACTGTACTGGTGAATTGATAGCCTATCACTGCATCATACACCAAGGATCATTGTATGGTAAACCCTCAACATGGAAGATGTAATGAGCACTGCACACACAAACCGTCAACTTAATCAGAGCCAAAGGTTTAAATCACCGCCAATTTCAATGCTGTGTATATACTGAGAACAGTAATTGAAAGTTCTATAGAAGTAAACAAAGATCTATATCTTTGCTTTATTGACTACACAAAGGGTTTTGATAAAGTGAGACATGTCAACGTGATATGGATGCTTGAAGATCTACAAATTGATGGAAAAAACCTCAGACTTATAAAAAAAAACATATATTGGAAACAACAAGCTGCCGTCAGAATTGATAACGATGTAGGTTAATATCAGCCTATTAAAAGAGGTGTGAGATAGGGGTGTGTAATGTCTCCAGATATTTTCCCCTTGTATAGTGAAAATATTTTCAGAAATATAGAATATGTGAAAGGAATCATTATTGGGGGAAGTTACATCAATAACATTAGATATGCAGATGATGCAGTCTTGATTGCAGACAATGAACAGGATCTGCACAATATAGTAGATGCGGTTGTTGCACACAGTGAACAACTAGGGTTAGAACTGAATATTAAGAAGACACAGATTATGGTCGTCACTGGGAAGAAGGAAATACCACAGTGTGATATACGAGTAAATGAGCATATTCTTAAACAAGTGAAACGATACTGTTATCTCGGCACAGTCATAACATCTGATGCCTTGAAGAGATTAGAACAAGAATTACCATTGCGAAGGTAGCCTTTTGTAAGATGAAAAATAAACTGCTCCACAAAAAAATATTAATTGAAACGAGAAAAAGAGTGTTGAAGTGCTACATAGAACCTATACTTTTGCATGGATGTGAAGAGTGGACAATAAGCAATCAAGCTGAAAAACAGCTTATGGCAGTGGAAATGTTGTTTCTGAGGAAAATGCAAAGAATACCATGAACAGACAGAAAAACCAACGAACAAGTCCTTCAAGAGACAAATGAAGATCGTAAACTGATTAGAGACATTAGACGTAGACAGTCAAAATTATTTGAGCATGTTATGAGAAGAAATTACTCGGAAAACTTGGTGGCAACTGGCAAGATCGAAGGGAAGAGACCAAAGGGAAGACTGAGAAGTAAATACCTGGATGGCTTGGCCACGTGGACATGTCGAGACAGGAACACGGAGCTGATCTTTGACTCCGGTGATCGAGTGAGATGGCAGAACATGACAACCCACGCTTATCGGCATGGCACATGATGGATGGATGGAATTTCAGTCTTTTTTGCAGGAAATAGACTCGGTGTTCGGCAACATGCCTTATCATACAGAAGTGAGGTGGCTAAGTCGGAGACATGTTCTCAGTAGATTATTCCAGGAAATCTGTCAATTCATGGACAGTAAAGGTAACGATTCCAGTTTTTCGGGATAAAAAGTGGAAATGTATGTTAGCGTTTCTGTCTGATATAACCACTCATCTCAACGACTTGAACCTGCTGCTCCAAGGACGAGATCACTTTACCACTGATATGCATGATGCAGTGAAAGCATTTCAAGTAAAGCTGAGCTTATAGGAGACATAAATGCACCAATGCAACCTGTCTCACTTTTCTTGTTGCCAAGCAATGTTAAACCAAGTCAACGCAATGGTGTTTCCCAATGCACACTGCTGAAAAACTTAGCTTACATCACGCCGAGTTCGCACGGCGCTTTGGTGACTTTGAAGCACAGAAAACTAATTTTGAGCTGTTTCGTAATTCATTTGCCATAGATTGCGATTATAACTGCACCTGTAAATTTGCAGATGGAGTTAATAGAGTTGTAGTGTAATGGGGAACTAAAGGCAAAATACGACACTGTGGGGCCAGCACAGTTCACTCGTTTCATTCCTGTAGAGATGTCCCGGTTCGTCTACATGCGGCTCGAACCGTGAGCATGTTTGGTAGCAGCTGCTTTTTGTGATGAAGATTAACAAATTATCACACATAATTCGTCTCACTTATGAACACTTGCAGACCACCAAGAGAATCTCAATGACACAGAACATTACTCCCAAAATAAACGAACTTGTAGCCAAGAAAAGATACCACTCACCGTGCTCTGCCAAACTGACATAAGAGTGAAAATGTGTATACCAATGATTTTTTATTATTAAACCTTTTTTTCTGTGTTAATTTATCATCATCATCATCATCATCATCATCATCATAATCATCATTATCATCATCATTATCTTCCACTTCTGCCTCAAGCGCCGTGGGGAGGAATAATTTGCGATCCAGCGCCCGGTGGGCGACACTGGATAGTGTCATTCCGTGTGGTTGTACAATGTCTCTGATGTCGTAAATCCATTTTCTTCTTGGACGTCCTCGTGGTCTCGTCGGAGATGATCTTTGATGTAAGGCCAGTGAAGGTAGTTGCTGATGTTGCATTCTAACGACATGGCCAAACCACTTGATCTTCTGTCTTTCAATAAATGTGGCACAAGGTGTCGATCCCACAGTCTGTCTGATAGTAGCATTTCTTACTCGATCTCGGATTGTTAAGTTGGCAGCTCTCCTCAGGCATTTCATTTCGCAGGTGTTGATTTTACGAAGGTGTAATTTGGATAAAGTCCAGGTTTGAGATTGAGGGTTGGTGTGAATATGCTGTTTATTATCTGTCGTTTTGCGGACATGGGTATGTTTGGATGTTTCAATAAGGGTGATAGTTGATATGTAAGTGCACTAGCTTTTTGGCATCTGATTTCAATTTCTCTGTCCAATCTGTCATCTTCTGTGATCATACTTCCAAGGTATTTGAATTCTATAACTTGCTTCAGAGGTGTGTTATTTATCTGTATACTTAGTGGGCCTGGCGATCTGCTAGTTTTGGCTGTGTTTATAATCATATTGTATCTGCTGCAGGTTGAACTCAGATTAGTAATATGATTTTGTAGTCTGCCCTCATCGCTGTAAAAGAGGCACTTATCGTCTGCAACAGAAGTTCATTTATTCCCTGTGGGTCAGTTGTTTCATCTGAAGTAAAGAGTTCTAAATTTTCTGAATCTGTTCTGTCGAGACTTGCTTCTTTGGAGATTCTGTCCATGTAGATATTGAGTAGCAGGGGAGAGAGCACACATCCCTGCCTCACTCCTGTATTGACTGTGAACATATCTAATATACCTTCTTATGCTCTTACTGCACTTTGGCTCGAGTGGTACATGGCTATGATGTTTTCTAGCAGTTGCCCTTGTATCCCATAGTCTTCAAGGATGGTCCATAATTTGTATCTGTCTACTCTATCGAAAGTCTTTTCCTGATCTACAAACACAATATTCTGCTGGTCACTATATTCGATAGTTTTTCATAAATTTGTCTAAGTGTAAATAATGGATCAGTGCAACTTTTACCTTTCGGAAAACCGAATTGTGCTTTGCATAACTGTTGTTCAATTATGGGTCTAGCTCTTTGTTCCAATAGTTTTTCTTACATTTTCCCTATATGGCTCAGGAGTGATATACCTCTGTATGTTTCACATTCTCTCATATTGCCTTTCTTTTTCCATACTGGTACTATTATTGCCTGTTGCCAATCATCTGGGACTTTTCTTTCTTCCCATGCTATATTAAAAATTCTTGTTAGCCATTTAACTGTTTCCCCACAGGCCTGGATAGCTTCTGTGGTTATTACATCTGGACCTGGTGATTTATTTTTGGGACTTTTCTGTATATCTGCTTTGACTTCTGCGGGTATGAAATTTGGTTCTTGCTGTCGCTGGCATTTAGGCACAAAAGTGAGGTTTTCTATGTTATGTGTAGGGTTAAGTAGCTCTTGAAAGTATTCTGCTCACCTTGCTAGTCTTTGTTATGGATTAAATATAGGTATACCTTTTTTGCTATTTATGATGGTGGTTGGGTTGTAACATGCATCTCTGTTTCTCATTGTGGTGACACGTTTATAAAATTCTCTTGGGTAGTCTTTGCTAAGGGTCGCCATCTGTTCACCATATATTCTCCAGGATTCATCTTTAGATGCTCTAATTGTTCGTTTGGCATTACGTCGTGCTATTCTATAAATAATATATCTTGTTCAGATTTAGTTGTGATCCACTTTTTGAATGCTACCTTCTTTTTGAATATGCTATCTTTAACTTCATTGTTCCACCACTCTGTTCTTAATCTTTTGTCCTGCCCTACTTTCTTTGTTCCACATTTATTTTCCATTGTGTCGAGCATGGCAGCCTTGAAACATGTCCATTCCTTATCTACCGCTTGAGTGGTCATCAGGGATGTTCTTATGTAGGTTTTGGATTTCTTGATTGAATTCGTCTTTAACCGTATTTTCCTGCAGCCTCCTATAATTGATGACATGTGTTGTTACCTTTTTGTTTCTTATTTTCCTGTGTGGTGAAATCTTTTTTATTATGACTGGCTTGTGATCAGTATCAACATCTGTATTTGGGAGTGCTCTTGAATCTAATAGTAGCCTTCTGTCTGATTTCCTAATTAGAATAAAGTCAATTTGGGATGCTTCCGATTCCGATTCCGATTCCGATTTGTCGAAAAAAAAAGAAACTTTCCACCTCGTTCAACCCGTCTCAATGACGTTGGTTATAGTTGTGGTGGTTCATAGTGCGGTATAGGTTTTATGGTCTTTTGTGCGTTAGACAGCTTCTATTACTGCCTGTCTGGCCGAGTTCCTCTTTTTTGCCAGGGATGCTTGGTCTATGTCATTCCATTTATACCAGGTTTTGGTGTGGCTACGACGATGTTGAAAAAAACTATTTGCTATTATTTGTCCATGTTCCGTGCATATGTTGAGTAGATGTTGACCATTGCTGTTACAATTAGTCTCTGTGTCGCTGAATGGCCCCATGCATTCCTCCCACGGTGTTCTTCGTGTGCCTATTCGTCCATTAAAATCACCCATCACAACTAGTTCATCTGTCTCCTTGACATTATTTAACGTGTCTGCAAGTTTATCAAAATATTCGTCTTTGTCTTCGTCGCTGTAAGTGTCATTACATGGGGCGTATATTTGTATAAAAGTTATTGTTCTATTTCCTTCTTAGATCTGTACTAGTAGTGTCCTTTCTGATATAAATTTAGTGTTGATAATGGCTTTCGCTTTGTCTGGATGTAACAAAAAACCCACTCCACGTTTAGCTGTAGCTCGCTGGTCGACGCCACTCCATATAAAAACGTTACCTTCGTGTGCTGCCCCTTTTTCCTAGTGTTTGCGAGTCCTAATATTTGAATATTTGATTTTTTCATAAACTCTACGAGAGCTGGTTTCTTATATCCTAGACCAGTAACAGTCCAAGTCGCAAATATCTCTTTTCTATTTGAAGTGTGATTTAAGCTTTGGCCCGCTGAGCGACTGAGTTCGACACGCCTGCCTTAGTTGGTCGCAGCTGTTTAAATCGAGATAAACGGGATGGAGACCTCATTATAGATGCCATTACGAAGCTGACGGACACGATCCGTTAGATATCTAAAGATTTGACAATTATATATGCAAAGTCGCTTTTTTCACATTGTATAATAGGACAGACAGACAGACAGAACGAACGAAAGAAAATCTTTATTTTTAAACTGTTAAAAATTTAGCATGCAGGCCCGTCTGACATTCTGCCCTTCTTCTCTATTTCCTTTCGTAAATTCTTTCATTCAATATCTCCTATGATCAACTCTTTGACAATAAAAGAACAATAAGCATTAAAACGCATGAAAAATAATCAATAATACATGACTCGATGGGGCAATGTTTAACATAGGCATCATAAATATCCATGTTGGGTGTAACGTGCCACACATATGGGGATTATTTTGCACGCATAAATACATACATACATACATCAATACATACATCCATCCATCTATACATACATACATACATACATACATACATACATACATACATACATACATACATACATACATACATACATACATACATACATACATACATACATACATACATACATACATACATACATACATACATACATACATACATACATACATACATACATACATACATACATACATACATACATACATACATACATACATACATACATACATACATACATACATACATACATACATACATACATACATACATACATGCATACATACATAAACACACACACACACAAACACACACACACACACAGACAGACAGACAGACATACATACATACATACATACATACATACATACATACATACATACATACATACATACATACATACATACATACATACATACATACATACATACATACATACATACATACATACATACATACATACATACATACATACATACATACATACATACATACATACACACACACCCGCCCGCCCACCCACCCACACACACACACATACACACATACACACACACACATACACCCACTCACACACACATACACACATACATACATACATACATACATACATACATACATACATACATACATACATACATACATACATACATACATACATACATACATACATACATACATACATACATACATACATACATACATACATACATACATACATACATACATACATACATACATAAATACATACATACATACATACATACATACATACATACATACATACATACATACATACATACATACATACATACATACATACATACATACATACATACATACATACATACATACATACATACATACATTCATACATACATACATACATACATACATACATACATACATACATACATACATACATACATACATACATACATACATACATACATACATACATACATACATACATACATACATACATACATACATACATACATACATACATACATACATACATACATACATACATACATACATACATACATACATACATACATACATACATACATACATACATACATACATACATACATACATACATACATACATACATACATACATACATACATACATACATACATACATACATACATACATACATACATACATACATACATACATACATACATACATACATACATACATACATTATTGTTAACTCTGCAGAAGTCCATGTAAGGCATTCCTGGTGTATAGCTTATATCCATGTAAGTTACAGCAGACTGAAACTGCCCTATTTGTCGCATTTCCCTGACAGTGGATGTCGAATTCGCCGTTTCTCCTGTCACAGAGATCTAAGAGGGAAAATCCATACATCATTATATGGTATTTATTTCTGCTGTCAATTGATCTTCTTAACACTTTAAACTGGTGTGTCTTCCTCTATTGTCACCGTTTTCGACTCACTTCTGTCACTTTGCGTAGTCTGTCATTTTTTTTTTTTTTTTGCCATCTCACGCGATTACCTTATTCTGACATTAGATACGTTTACTTATCCTGATTAGGTTAATATGTTGAAGTATTTATCTTTTTGTCTTCCGCTTGCTTTTCTTTCCATCAAGTTTGTTGCTGGTCATTAAGTTTTAAAGTATTTATATTCACAGATTGCCTAAATTATAAACCTACATTCGTCTGATTTTTTTAAATCAGTGTACAACTTTCTTCTAATTCTCGAAGTTTGGCCTGATTTGTATTCTTTTCGGTCCTTGGTATTCTCCACATTCTCTTCAGTAAAGCTCTATATACTTTCATATATATAGGTAACTAGACGGTTGTTTGTGAACAAATGCCATCTAGAGAACATTTCACGGCGAAGAGGAAAGGGCCGGCTAAAGACTAATTATGCTGATAATATTATTAAATTAATAGATTAGGGTCCACTGCCATATGGATACCTGTTGTTGCTAAAAAAAACAAAATGATTAAAGGACAGAAGAATTAAATGATGATGTCGAGGATTATGATAATGAAGAAGAAAACTGAAAGGAAGTATGACTAGGAGGAGGATTAGGAGGATACCCTATAGGTCAACGACGTTTCTAGGATTACCAAGTTTTCGCTCAAACATCGAATATCCCGTGTATCATCAACGCTTCTAAGATAACCATGTTCTTCCTCTCTTAGATATCCCGTGTATCCTCGACCTTTCTAGGAAATGTATGTTATTCCACTCCCAGATATCCCTTTATCATCGACATTTCCATAAACACAAATTTTTTACAAACTTTGATATCCCGTTACCAACAACGATTCTAAGAAACGTGTCTTCTTTCACCTTTCACACGGATCTTTGAAGAAAATAGTGATGGCGAGATTTTGCCCATTGGGTACGTTAGCTCTTAACATACCGGGAATTAATCGAAGTGTCTTAAAGCATGAGCCTTATTTATCAGTCCATTTAGATATACTTAGATAACTGAGACACCATAAGTCCAGGTTAAGTAAACTATATGTCCCATATTTCATGTCACTATTTCCATACATCACTTCTGGGAATCTGTATGTTGATGTGGGGGAGGGGGGGGGGGGTGGTATGCTCCATCATAAATCATTCTGAAGCAATGCGCTTCAAGCTGCATTTACCAGACAATACACAAAATGTAACCCACACTTGAGTTGGTAAACGGTTTATTGTTTGCGCATATTTTAAGACTTAACAATATGTGTCACCAGCTCTCGTAGAGCTGAGAATATCAAATATTCAAATATTAGGACTCGCAGATAGTAGGAAAAGGGGGCAGAACACAACACGAACACGTAAAAGTTACTTTCTTATATGGAGTGGCGTCGACCATCGAGCTACAGTTAAACATGGAGTGGTTTTTATTTGTTACATCCGGAAAAAGCGAAAGCCATTATCAACACTATGTTTATATCGGAAAGGATCATACTAGTACAGATCAAAGAAGGAAATATAACAATAACTTTTATACAAACATACGCCCCATATAACCACACTTATAGCGACGAAGACAAACACGACTATGTTTATAAACTTGCAGACACGTTAAATAATGTCAGAGAGACAGATGAACTTATTGTGATGGGTGATTTTAACGGACGAATAGATACTCGAATAACACCGTGGGATGATTGCATGGGGCCATTCAGCTACACAGAGACTGAATGTAACACCAATGGTCAACATCTACTCAACATATGCTCCAAACATGGACTGATAATAGCAAATAGTTGTTTTCAACATCGTCGTAGCCACACCAAAACCTGGTATAAATGGAATGACATAGATCAAGCATCTCAAATTGACTTTATTCTACTTAGGAAACCAGACAGAGGAATACTATTAGATTCAAGAGCACTCCCAAATACAGACGTTGATACTGATCACAAACCAGTCAAAATAAGAAACTAAAAGGTAACAAAACATGTCATCAATTATAGGAACTTAATGAAAATACGGTTATAGACGAATTCAAACAAGAAATCAGAAAACTACGTACGAACGTCCCTGATGACTACTGAAGCGTGGATAAGGAATGGGCACATTTCAAGACTGCCATGCTCGACACACTGGAAAATAAATGTGGAACGAAGAAAGTAGGGCAGGACAAAAGATTAAGAACCGATTGGTGGAACAACGAAGTTAAAGATAGCGTATTCAAAAAGAAGGTAGCGTTAAAAAAATGGATCACAACCAAATCTGAACAAGACTATATTAATTATAGAATAGCACAACGAAATGCCAAACGAACAACTAGGGCATCTAAAGATGAATCCTGAAGAATATACGGTGAACAGATGGTGACCCTTAGCAAAGACTACCCAAGATAATTTTATAAACGCGTCAATACAATGAGAAACAGAGATGCATGCTACAACCCAACAACCATCATAAACAGCAAAAGAGGTATACCAATATTTAATCCACAGCGAAGACTAACAAGGTGGGCAGAATACTTTCAAGAACTACTTAACCCCACACATAACAAAGAAAACCTCACTATTGTGCCTAAATCCCAGGGACAGCAAGAACCGAATTGCATACCTGCAGAACTCAAAGTAGGTATATAGAAAAGTCCTAAAAACAAATCACGGGGTCCATATGGAATAACCACAGAAGCTATTCAGGCCTGTGGGGAAACAGGAGTTAAATGGCTAACAAGACTGTTTAATGTATCATGGGATGAAAGAAAAGTCCCAGATGACTGGCAACAGGCAATAATAGTACCAATATGGAAAAATAAAGGCAATATGAAAGAGTGCGAAACATAAAGAGGTATATCATTCCTGAGCCATATAGGGTAAATGTACGCAAATCTATTGGAACAAAGAGCTAGACCCATAGTTGAACAACAGTTAAGCAAAGTACAATTCGGTTTTTGGAAAGGTAAAAGCTGCACTGATGGACATTTACACTTAGACAAATATGTGAAAAAAATATCGAATATAGTGATCAGCAGAATATTGTGTTTGCTGGTCAGGAAAAGGTTAAGGCTTTCGATAGAGTAGACAGATACAAATTATGGACCATCCTTGAAGACTATGGGATACAAGGGTAATTTCTAGAAAACATCATAGTCATGTACCACTCGAGCTGAATTGCAGTAAGAACACAGGAAGGTATATCAGATATGATCACAGTCAATACAGGAGTGAGGCAGGGATGTCTGCTCTCTACTCTGCTGTTTAATGTCTACATGGACAGAATATCCAAAGAAGCAAGTCTTGACAGAATAGATTCAGAAAATTTAGAACTTTTTACGCCAGATGAAACTACTGATCCTTCTTCTTCTTCAGCATTCCGAGCTATTGAGGTTCTTTGCTGCAGATACAAGTCGTCTCCACTCGTCTCTCTGGTTTACCTTCTCTTGCCAGTCGCTGAGTCCAAGTGCTTGTAGGTCTTATGTATATTATCTCTCCACCGTCTTTATGGTCTACCTCGGGGTATACGGTCATTTATTTCTTGCGTGTAAGCGAGATTTGTTTCCCTGTTATCTTTGATTCATTCTACAACTGATCCACAGGAAATAAATGAATTTCTACTTGCAGGCGATCAGCGCCTGTTTTACAGAGATGAGGGCAGACTTCAAAATCATATTAATAATCTGAGTTCAACCTGTAGCAGATACAATATGAGTATACACACGGCCAAATCTGTAGCAATGCAAGTTAGCAGATCGCCGGGCCCACTAAGTATACAGATAAATAGCACAACTCTGAAACAAGTTAAAGAATTCAAATATTTTGTGGATATGATCACAGAAGATGGCAGATTGGACAGAGAAATCGAAATCAGATGTCAAAAAGCTAGTGCACTTACATATTAACTATCACCCTTACTGAAAAATCCAAATATACCAATGTCCGCAAAACGACAGATAATAAACAGCATATTCACACCAACCCTATGCTACCAATCTCAAACCTGGACTTTATCCAAATCACACTCTCGCAAAATCAACACTTGCGAGATGAGCTGCCAACTTAACAATCCGAGACCGAGTAAGAAATGATGTTATCAGACAAACAGAGGTATTAACACCTTGTGCCACATTTATTGAAAGACAGAAGACCAAGTGGTTTGGCCATGTCGTTAGAATGCAACACCAACAACTACCATCACTGGCCTTACATCAAAGATCATCAGCGACGAGAACAAGAGGATGTCCAAGAAGAAAATAAATTGAAGACATCAAATACATTGTACAATCACACAGAATGACACTGTCCAGTGCCGCCCACAGGGAGCTGGAGCGCAAATTATTCGTCCCCACAACGTTTGACGACAGAAGTGGAAGAATATGATGATGATGATGATGATGATGATGATGATGATGATGATGATGATGATGATGATGATGATGATGATGATGATGATGAACAATATGTGTCGCCTGAGGCTTCAAATGCACAACTCATAGATGTATTTACAATACGTTGCCATGTTACTAATGTTCAGTACTCACCACTATACGATGTAAAGCGTAAGCATTATGCATTTTCAAGACTAAAGTAGTATTTCTGTATGCAGGCACCATGAAATTAATAGTTCGCTCATTGAATTCGTGACACACGTTGATACCGTGCACACAGAGATAATTCCAGACGCATTCCTTGGACGGCGATAGTATCTCGAAGTAGCTGAAACAGTGAAGCAGAATGTATTGCATTTTAAATAGCTTGTATAATAATAATCAATAGCAACTCTAAATTTCTTGCTTGTGTTTATTTTGTTTTTGGGTTTTACAACAACGTCATAACCAATGATAATATTGGTTTTGAGGAGTAAAGAAACTATCATAAGAAGAAGGGGGATGCGCTTGTGGAGAAAAAGCACGATGAGGAAAAAGAACGAACGAACGAAAGAAAGTCTTTATTTTCAAAAGGTTAAGAATTGGGCACGCAGGCCCGTCTGACATTCTGCCCATTTTCTCTATTTCCTCTCATAGATTCTTTCATTCAACAACACTTATGAAGCAAATATTGACAACAAAAGAACAATAGCATTAAAATGCATGAAAAATAATCAATAACAAATTACTCACTGAGGAAATGTTTAATTAGGGACATAAAGTATATTAAGTCGTTCGCTTTGTCTTGCGTTATTTTTAAACAATGGCCAAAGTTAGCTTGGAGCATTTTGAAATATGATTTTGTGAATTAGTTTGGCCTTATTAAAAAGTAGGCGTTTGTGGAGTGGCAGTAACCGAAGACGTTTATATAGGTTAGAATTGTCGGTAAGCTGTTCACCATTAATTAAACGCACTGCCCTTTTCTGGAGTGAATATAGGCGTTTTGTTGTTGATCTGGAGCATCCATCCCAGATTGTGCAGCAATAATCAATATGTGTTTGTTTATGGGAAGTATAGAATATCTTTTTTGTGTTTTCGTCAAGGACATTTTTAATCTTAGCAAGTTGGTATATATTTTTTTTTTTTTTTGGCTATTTATTTCACGTGAGCATGAACATGGGAGTTAAAGATTAGATTTTAATCAATGATAAGACCCAGTGCCTTGTGCTCGGTTACACTTTCTATAGGCATGGTTCTAATGTGTAGCTGTAGGGTTCTCTGCGAGTTTAGCGTGTGAAGTCTTTGCCTGGTTCCTATTAACATAGACTTTGTTTTAGAGATGTTAATTTGCATGCGGTTTGCTTGACTCCAGTTAACTACACTATTTATTTCCTGTTGCGATGATAATTCTAGCACATTACGATCAACAGAGGTTTTATTGTGCAGTCATCTGCAAATAGATTGCAGGACGACGACAGATATAAGGGAAGATCATTTATATAAATGGCAAATAACAGAGGGCCAAGAATAGACCCCTGAAGAAGAATAGATCCCTAAAGAAGAATCATGAAGATGAAGCAGGAAGAATGAATAAAGAATCAAAAGCACGAAGAATCACGAAGGAGAAGAACTAGAAGACCAGTAAGAAACGAAAAAACAAGATGAAGAAAATAAAGAACAATAAGCAGAATTAGAAGAAAAGGATGGTCACGGTAGTTCATAGACACTCCCCGATAATACTGAAATCATCATCACGCTCCATGCCGATAACCGTGGGCGATTATGCTTCGCCTTCTCACAAGATCACCAGACTTGTAGACCAGCTCTCTTGTCTTGAATATGACATGTGACCCAGCAATCGATATGATTACCTCTCTGCCTTCCCCTTGTCCCCCCCCCCCCTCCCCTGAATCTTGCCGGATATCATAGAACATCCGGTCCCCAATATGGCGGTTAGGCATTGAACCGTTAAGGCCTGTGGCGTGTTTATGCTTGTGGCTACTGTTTGCAATCGCATTTTCCTCATGTTGGACTGGTAGTACATGGTTCCGAGCTATGCAGTTCGTGATTTGTGCGGCCCTTTTGGCGAGTCGCCCTGTGGAAAGAAACCGAGCCATGTGGGATGAAACTCGCGTCAATGAAATCTTTCTGGTGACTGCCGATTTCATCTACGATGAACTGTCTTTTTCATGGAGGAGTTTTGTGTTGGCATTCTGACGGCATCATTATGCACAGTGTACCTGCGCGGGATGTTGGCTTGCCGAGACTCCTGTCAGTTCCACTTTTCACATTGGGCAGTGAATAGCATTTTGTGTAATATTCACTGGCACAGGGACGGAGCATAATGGGTTCGACCTTTTGCCGTGATGTTGGAACCGCGACTAACTAACTACCTAACTAGAATCTTGCCGGAGTCACAAAGTTCTCCAGCTTATTTCTTCTCATAACGTGCCCAAACAATCTTGACTGTCTAAGTCCAATTTCTCTAATACTGAATTCCACATATAATAGCGATCTAGTGGAGAAACATTCTCATGTACATACACAATTAAGATTCTAGGCCGTGTGAAAATAAGAATGAATTTAAATTCGAAATCAAGAATTTACAACTTTACACTCTGAGCATTCCTACAAATGAATCCACTGTTGTAAATAGCATTTAACATTTTAGTTAGTATTTCTATTTCAAATCCTCTCAGTAAAATCTAATTATTCTGCTTTTTCTCTATCATATAACTCTCTCATATAACAGTATCATATCATACCTTCTTCCAACAATACTGTCTGTTTTTTATATTTTTTTTATTTTATTTTTTCTTATGTCAAATATGCTGTGTTTTCAGTTCTTGTTCTTCCTGTGAGCTCATTGATTTTTCTTCGCATATTTTTGGTATCTTTAATAAAGCTTAATTCAATTTTGCTATGCAGCTTGTTTAACTGATTTTCTTTTGCCTTTATGCATTTATGTCTTGTTTTCTACATTCATCTTATCATATTCTTGTTTGACATTTTCAGTTTGTTTCCTTTTGTCCTTCAACTTTAAGATCTCTTCAGTCATCTATTTGTTACTTAGTTTTTTTATCTTTTCTCCAGTAATGTTTCTTGTTTGTGTGATGAATTAAGTCTCTTAGCAATGTTCAATGGTCAATCTTATCCAGGACTTTCCATGTGTAAAAGGTTTTTATACTTGGTCTTTCCAACTTTACGTCATTATATGTTTGTATTTTCTATTGTTTTATCCTGCTGCATCCAGTATTTTTTCATGTTTTTTATTTTTTTTTTTTAAATTTATTTTGTATTGTTATATCTCACTGCAGCCGTTCCTTCTCGTATCCATTACATCATTTTGCGACCATTCTATCAGTTTTACTCCTATTTCATTGCTTATTCCTGAACCATAATACCCTACCACAACTCATATTCTTTCTTTTCTGGCTTTTACATTGAAATCACTCAGTATTATTGTTTTCTTCTTGTGTGATTAGGTACATTATCATCATGTGCCATGTCATCAAGCCTGGGCGGTTTCACCATCTCAGTCGATCACTAGAGTCGTGGATCAGCTCTGTGTTCTTTTCTCCACCATACCACGTGGCCAAGCCATCCAGGTATTTACTTCTCCGACTTCATTGTGTTCTTTTCCCACTCAATTTTGACAATTGTCACCAAGTTATTTAGTTTATTTTCTTATCATAACATCCCCAAGAAATGTTGACTGACTAAGCCTAACTTCTCTAATCAATTTAAGGTGTCCATTTGCTTCTTGCGCGACTTCCTCATTGGTTTTTCTGTAGGTCAATGGTATTCTTTGTAATTTCCGTAGAATCTACATTTCCACTGCCTTTGGATGTTTTTCGGCTTGTCTGTTCATTGTCCATGTTTCACATCCGTACAAAAGTACAGGTTCTATGTTGCACCTCAACACTCTTTTTCTAGTTGAAATTAACATCAGTCTATTGGTCAGTATGTTTTCCATCTTGCAAAAAGTTACCTATGCCATAACGATTCTTGTTCCAATCTCTTCGAGGCATCTCCTATCAGATTATATGACTGTTCAGAGACAGGTGCACATGTTCACGTGTTTAAGAATATTCATGTTTACCCGAGTATATGTATCACTTACATGTATATTGGTGTCTCTTTCTTCTTATTGACGGACATGATCGTTGTCTCCTTAAAATTTAATTAGAACCCTAGTTGCTCACTGTGTACAATAACCGCATCTGCTAAATGTTGCAGATCCTGTTCATTGTCTGTAATCAATTCTGTATCATCCGCGTATCTAATGTTTTTGACGTTCTGTCCCCCAACGGTGATTCCTCTCATATCTTCTAAATTTATTTTTTAAAATACCGCTATATAAGGAAACAAATTATCTGGAGAAATTATTGGTCGCTGCCGCACATCTCTACGGTCTTTTCCATCAGTTTGTAGATCTGCAAGCATCATCATCATGTTGACATGTTTTACTTTATCGAAATCTTTGTGTAGTCAGTGAAGCAAAGATGTGTGACTTTCTTTACTTCTCAATCAATCAATCATGTGCCATGCCGGAAAGCGTGGGCGGTCATGATTCGCCATTTCACTCGATCACCAGAGTCGTGGATCAGCTCAGTGTTCCTGTCTCGTCCATGCCATGTGGCCAAGCCATCCAGGTATTTTCCTTTCGGTCTTCCTCTTGGTCTGTTCCCCTCGATCTTGCCAGCTGTCACCAAGTTCTCCAGTCCATTTCTTCTCATAACATGTCCAAAAAATGTTGACTGTCTACGTCTAATTTCTCTAATCAATTTACGATGTTCATTTGTCTCCTGTAGTACTTGGTCATTGGTTTTTCTGTCTGTCCATGGTATTCTTTGCATTTTCCTCAGAAACCACATTTCTGCAGCCATCAGATGTTTTTCAGCTTGACTGCACATTGTCCAAGTTTCACATCCATACAAAAGAACAGGCTCTATGTATCCCCTCAACACTCTTTTTTTCGTTTCAATTGACATCATTTTATTGGTCAGAATGTTTTTCATCTTGCTAAAGGCTACTTTCGCAATAGCGATTCTTGTTCTAATCTCTTCAAGGCATCTGTCATCAGATGCTATGACTGTTCTGAGATAATTGAACCGATTCACTTGTTGAAGAAAATTCCCATTTACGTGTATATTACATTGTGGTACTTCGTTCTTCCTAGTGACGACCATAACCTGTGTCTTCCTACAATTTAATTCCAACCCCAGCTGCTCACTGTGTACAATCACAGCGTCTACTAATTGTTGCAGATCCTGTGCATTGTCTGCAATCAATACTGTATCATCTGCATATCTAATGTTATTTATGTTTCGTCCTCCAATGCTGATTCCATTTAGGTCTTCTACATTTCTGAAAATATTTTCACTGTATAAGGAAAAAAGATCTGGAGACATTACACATCCCTGCCTAACACCTCTCTTAATAGGTTGGTATTGTCCTACTTCATTATCAATTCTTATGGCAGCTTGTTGTTTCCAATATATGTTTTTTATAAGTCTAATGTCTTTCCCATCAATTTGTAGATCTGCAAGCATATCCACAATGTTGACATGTCTTACTCTATCAAAAGCCTTTGTGTAGTCAATAAAGCAAAGATGTATATCCTTGTTTACTTCTAAAGCACGTTCAATAACTGTTCGCAGCATATACACAGCATTTACTGTACCCTTTCCTTCTACAAAACCACATTGTTCTTCCCCTATTTCAGGTTGTATTTTCTTCCTAACTTGTTGCATGATAATGCTTAGCAAAATCTTTGTGGTGTGGCTAATTATGCTATTTGATCGATGTTGATCACATTTCAAAGTTCCTGGTTTCTTCGAAACTGCAATAAATATAAAATAACATAATTTAGGAGGTATATATCCAGTATCATATATTGTATTCAGAAGTCTAGTGACCAGGTATATTTCATATTCCTCTGAGACAGGGGTCACCAAACTTTTTTTAACGCCGGGCCGGATAACAGACAAAATAATGAGATGAGCGCGGGCCACATACTCATTCTACACAATACCTGCGCCAGTCTCCGGTTCGTTATCCCGTATACTCGCGTTCGAAACACAGCTGCGCGCGATTTGGCGTTGTATTGATTTTTGACGCTATGGTATGGGTGCTGGTCATTCAGAAAGCAATGGCGAACTATTGAACGTAAACTTGCAAAGGCATCAACAACAGAAAAACTTGCGTGTGTTGACTGCAAACGTCTTGTAAAGGATATACAACTACATTTAACAATATTTGCAGGCCAGAACGAAAGCTCTGGTTAAAAAAGACGAAAATCAAAGTAAATCATGGGTGAGTGGCGTGTAATGTACAAAAGTTAAAGACAACCAACATATTTATTTACTATAAAAGGTTACCAAAGAAGGCGACGTTAGTAAAAAGATAACTACATCAGATTTAGTGCACATATCCGAATCTCATAAGCTATGTAACATAAATTGGTAGGGAGATTTATGAAATTGATATTTGGCTTTCAAGATATCATCAATGTTTGGTTTGGAATTGCTGCATCCAATCAAGAGAATTACCTTCAAATGTGTATCAGTCAATCTCGTTCGATGTGTTGACATCACATACTTCATTTTTGAAAATGTTTGCTCACAGACATAAGTTGTTCCAAACACTGATGCCATAACAGGGGCAAATTGTTACAGTTTCGGAAATTCAACATCAAGTAAGTAGCGATAAAATTCAACACGTTTTCCTTCTCTGTGTTTCACTTTCAACAAGTCATTTGCTTGCAAATCAGTGAGCTCCAACTGTAGTTCAACTAGTACATCATCAAGGTTACAATCAAACCGATTCTGGAACAGAAGAATGTCACTCTCAATTATATAAAGATCTGAAAATCTCTATAAAAGATGCTTCTTCAAGTCACGAATAATTTTTGTTCCCGAAAATCGAGGTTGACATCTTCGGCGATTGTAGCGCAAAACTCTTTGAAACAGTGACAATGAGAATTGTTTTTTTCTTCCAGTTGTCCTTCAAACAATGACAGCTTTCTCCGAAATAATTTGATTATTCTGTAGATATCACAGACGAGGTTATTCTTTCCCTTAAGTTTTTAAATTCAGTTCATTCATGTGTGACTGGATGTCGACCAAAAATGACAACTTTGACACCCAGGTAGCATCTGACAACTGTAGATCCGCTCTATCTGTTTCAGCGAGGAAAACATCTATTTCGTTTTGGAACTTGTAAAATAGAAACAGGGCTTTACAGCAGCTGAGCCACCTCACTGATGTGTTATAAGGCATGTAACAGAATTCAGAACCAATTTCTTCAGCCTGGAACTGACGGTGATTGAGTGCATGTCCCTGAATGAAGTTCTTAGCAGAAACGACTGATTTCAGTACACAAGAAATCTCTAAGTCTTTCCCACAGAGTGCTTGCTGATGTATGATGCAGTGTATGAAGAGAGCGCCAGGAATTTGCAAACCTTCCAACTGAGTCCTGATCTACCCATCAGACCCTTCCTCACTCCGCCCATGTTTTTTTCCCTCCATCAACTGTAACACCTCGAAGCTGATTCCACTGAAGCTTATAGTCTTGCAAAACGTTTTGAACTTCCATGAAAATGTCTTTTCCAGTTGTTCCATGCATGCTGTAAACGGACGCCAACTCTTGCGTTATCTGAAAGTCCAAATTGACATAGCGAATGAACACGAGAAGTTGTGACATTCTCGAGAGATCAGTAAGCTCATCCAGCGCGAGATAATACCAAAACAAGTTCTTAGTTGTCTCGCGTATCTGTAGCACTATGTTCTCTCCAGGTTCTTCTGTTCTTTGCATAATAGAACTTGTCTAAAGGCCGATAGTCCTAAACAAATTGGCTTTTTCAGGACACAAGTCATTTGCTGCTTTCATCATACATTCTTTGATGAAGTTGCCATCAGTAAACCGTTTTCCTCGTTCTGCCATCTTATGCACTATTTTGTAACTTGTAAGAGTAACATATTCATTTTCAGCGAACTTTCTTGTAAATAGATGTTTTTGTGTTGATAAACCACGTTTCATGGACTCTTATTTCTCAGAGCGTAACTTTCCAGAAAACTGAATATGTTGAAAGATGTTTTGTTTCGTAGTGACGCCGAAAATTGTACTCTTTCAAAACGTCAATACGTCGATGCCTATTAAGCAGCTTTCTTTCTGGTCCATTATTTCCACAAAGAAGTACTTTACTCCATATTCTTCATTGAAAGCGCGACACTCGGCATCCACTTTTCTTTTTGTAGTAGCCATAATGAAGGATGAAGTACACGGGATCTTAAAATTAAAAAGACATTGAAATTGAAACATAATTAACATCCTATTCAACACAAGAAAGGCGCAGGAGTAGGGGTCACTGGTGAAGCTACGGCTCACCAAAGGTACATATACAGTTTATTAGTACCTTTTATTACAGAATATATCTCAGAAGAGTTTGAAATCAAGAGTTAAGTTAAGCAAGGTTGTGTACTATCCCCCACTCTCTTTGGGATATACTTTTCATTTCTACTGAAATATGCCTTTCGTGATCAGGATGCCGGTATATACATTCACTCACGCTCAGATGGTGGCCTGTATAATGGTCAGATATTGAAGGCCAAGAACAAAATTAGGAGGGTACTAATCAGAGAGTTGATTTCTGCGGATGATGCTGCTCTGAGGACCCACTCTGAGGAAGAATTATATCTACTATCTGCATTCTCCAATGCTTGTTCTGAATTTGGTTTAACAATTTAAAAAAAAAATTAAGACACAGATTATGTCACAAGGTGCATATGGGGTGCCATCAATCTTTATTGACGACGCCGAACTGCAGATAGTTGACCATTTTAAATATGTAGGATCAGGGGTAAATATAAAATTATCCCTAGATCACGAAATCAATATCAGGATTGGTAAGGCAGGAACAACAATGAACATGTTAGCAAAAAGAGCCTAGGAGAACAGGAAACTTACTGCCAAAACAAAAGTCTTTGTCTATCAAGCCTGTGTTCTTAGTACTCTTCTTTATGGCAGTGAAACCTGGACAACTTACTCATACCAAGAGAAACGTTTAAACAGCTTTCATATGCGGTGTCTGCGAAGAATACTTGGTATTAAGTGGCAAGACAAAATCCCACATAATGTTATATTGGAAAGATCAGGTTTTGTGACGGTCTGTTCCATGCTCAGTCTTCGTAGATTTAGATGGATAGGACATGTTAGGAGGATGGATGATGGTAGAATACCAAAGGACATCTTTTTTAGTGAATTACAGATGGGTAGGAGATCTCAAGGTCGGTCTCTACTTCGATACAAAGATGTGTGTAAGCGGGACATGATCGATACAGGCATTGATAATGCACAATGGGAGCAAGTCGCCGCTGAACGTGTTGCATGGAGGGCAACTATCAGAAATGGAATAAAGACAAAGCAGAAAAATATTGCAGATAAAGCACACACAGAGCGTGAGAGACGTAAAATAGTGCATGATGGTGGAAATGACCATGTTTTCACATGCATCCACTGTAAACAAACATTTGCAGCACGAACTGGCCTTATCATCCACACTCGCCACCGTCATTGGTCGTAGTTATTAAGCCTTTTTGAAGCACAATGTACCAATCTATCGTCTGTCAAGACGGAAAGGTGCCAATGTAATATCTCATAATAAGGTTTGCAAAATATATGAATAGGCCCGGCCTAAATAAACAGCATAGGGCAGAGATTTTCAACCGGGTTCCGCGAGTGGCAGCCAGGGGTTCCGCCGTAACAGACCGAAACCGCCTAAATCCAACATTTCTGCCCATCTGGTTTATTACATAAATTAGGACATACATCTGGATCATCGCACAGAGTTCCTTGAGCAACGTAAACATGTGCGTAAGGCAGAGAGGGTGAAACATACTTATCTAGGGACCAGCTCGGTTGACACCTTGATGGGGGAATTCTTCGGAGCTGGGGATAATATTATCGTAACAACACGAGGCTTCTATGGCATTTCGTTGTTGTTTGCTACTTTATTGCCTCTATTCACACTTGTAGTTCACTTAGCTATCACTGTCAAACAAAGAAATCCCTGTTACATACCTATAAAATGGATAACTGACAAAAAGAAGTAGATATTTCTGAAGCATTAGACCTGTATTGACAGCCGGGCGCATCTGGGGGAGGGCAACGCGCGTATATGTGTGTGTGTGTGTGTGTGTGTGTGTTGCCATGGAAACCGTGATAACGTCAGAACGTAGGCGGAGCTACCACGAGCCGGGGAAGGACTTGGGATGGTGCGAAATAAGCAAACATTACAATAAACATGAAAATTATAAATGAAAATAGTAAATTTACACACACATAGCAGCCAGGAGGTCACCGCACATGTGAACATCTCCTATTATTCTAAACATAATATTTGCATTTGAATTGTATCACAATTACTCGTGTTCCATTCGTTATATCAAGCAAGTTCAAGTACCGTAGGCGGGTCGTGTGAAATGACGTCGCTTGCCGGATCCAGCCCGCGGGCTGTAGTTTGGTGACCCCTGGTCTAAGGCATTGATCATTTCTGCTGCTTTGTTGTCTGGACCAGGGGTTTCGCTAGATTGCTTATTGTTAAGAGCATTCTGAACACCCGTCTTCAAAATGTATGGTTCTTTATTATTATTCAGAATATCATATCATTCATCTCGTGTATCGTTATATATGTATCCTTCATATAAACTGACCACGCATTTAAAATCTTATCTTTTTCAATTATTATTTTGCCATCTTTGCTCTTTAGGCAACATGTTAATGTGTGTGTTTTTCCTCAGGACTATCCTACTAGAACAAAAATAAACGTCATTGTCAATTCTGAGGAATTTCATGAAAACTTGGTAAGGCAATGTGGTGGTTTCCACTTGCCTTCCACAGTCACACGGAGGAATTTTAATTCTGCCCACTTATTCCAGAACTGTGTTAACTACACCGTAATGTGTTTCCTATCCTCTATCACGCATATAAAATCATGCATAGGGCCACTGCCAAAATGTCAACACAACAGTCCGCCACTAGTATAATACTCGTAGTTCATCGACGATGGAAGTAGAAGTTACACCAAAAAAAAAAAACTATCAGTTGCACACGCATTACTGCATATGGGAAACCACCTAGTTCAGCAACCAGCCACTCGCCATATTTCTAAGCAAGCAGTTTATAACATAAAACACCGCGGATAGATATATCAGCATTCAACATGAAATTCATAGGTCACAGTGTCGCACCAAATACCAATCTCAGTAGCTGCTCGGCGGAACCATGTACAAGTCCAAATTGAGGAACATGTGTTAGTAAACAGTAGCAAGAAGTAAATACATTCTATAGCCTTGTCCGCCATTTTGAATAAGAAATCAAAATTTATGTCTGGCACGGGCGATTGAACTTGTAAAGCACTGATTTAGTGTCAGCCATAATGGTATCGTGTTTACGGAGTCGCAGATAACTACCAGTGGGCGAGCTGCATTGGCTGCTTCTATGTTCATGATTTGCTTGGAAGAAGTAAGATACTCTACAATAATCAATATTCTATATTCAGATGTAGTAATATACTCAACATGCATCTTTCATCTATATCTAGATATAGTAATATACCCTACAGTGTTCTATCTTATATATCTAAATATAGTAAAATTACTCTACAATCATCGAACTTCTATATATAAATGTAAAAATATACTATTAATTATCAAACTTCTATATCTAAATTTATTAATATACACTAGAGACATCAATTGTCTATATCTAGATGGGACCCCAATATTAATTTATTACTGCAAAGAACAGAGCCATAAGTGTATTTAACGGCATCATTTTGTTTATAGATATCGCCTCTCAATTGTCGCACCTTTAATTCCGTGATACCGTACTCCCCATTTTCAGCTAAGAGCCATGAGAACAGTTCAGCAATTCAGATCTTGTTTCTCACATTAATGCACTGACGTCTCACGTTAATAAGCTCAATGCTGATGTTCTGTGCAACTGGTTTCTCAGTCTGTACCACTGAATATATCCTAGACTTATTTGTAACAACGTGCGTGTTGATTCTGTGTGTGTGTGTGTGTGGGGGGGGGGGGTGAGGTGTCGACGAGAAAGAGAGAGGAGGAAGTGGGAGCCAGAGGGAGGGGGGTATAGAGGGGATTAATGGGTTTAGGGGAGAGACAGGAAAGAGAAAGTCAGAAATAGAGATGGGGGTTATATGAGTAGATGAAGGTAAGAGGAGAGAGAGAGAGCGCGCGCGAGAAAGAGATAGAGGGAGAAAAAAAAGAGAAACAGACATGGTCAGTGGGGGAGAGAGAGGAGAAAGAGAGTGGGAAAGAGTAGGAGAGAGAGGGAAATGGAAGAAATGAAGAGTAAAGAGAGAAAGAGATAGACAGGCAGACAGAGACAGAGAGAAGGAGTGATGCCTTCTTGCTGTATGTAAAATCCATATAATCGTTGTTGTTTTTTTTTTAACACTAAGGCTGCAAATTGGTGGTTCATCAATTACTGCTTATGTACGACAATGGTCACACTGTGTTGAACAGTCTTGATTGACCGACTCAACTACAAGAGTGAACTCTGGAGAAATCGTCTTGAAGAGAATACCCATCGCTTGTACACACAGACGGAGACGGTGAGACAGGTGAGAGAATCTTCTCACTATCAATGCCTCTCAACGAGATATAATAATATATGTGTAGATATAGCAGAAACATGCCAGTCTTTTTAAAGATATTTTCTCGCCATCTCGGATCTTACCAGCAAGTAATAAGTCATGATAAAATAAATATCACGTATACGCATGCAAAAATAAGACCGCTATCAGAATCCCAACACAACAATCCGCCTCTAGAATTACAGTTTATCCTTTATGGAATCAGCAATCATCAGATAAACCAGCAGATGCACTGTCATTACTACATAAGACAAACCACTTAGTTCAGCAAACGGCCACTCGCCATTTTTCTGAGCATTCGGTTTAAAACACAAAACACCGCAGACAGATGAAAAAATATGCAACATGAAATCCATAGCTCACAGTATCGCAAACAGATATTCCATTTGCAAAGGGAAACACAAACAGTAAATTTAGCATGTAAAAATGAATGAAATTTGCAGGAATATTGAGTCCACAGTGGACTCTGAATAAGAAATAAAAGTCGAGAAAGACAGTTTCAATAATGTGAAGAAAATATACTTAACATTTGTAATACACAAAATAAATGAAACAGTAGAAAGAACCTGGGGAAACAGAGATGTGGTTTCTATCATTAATGCTAACAATCACACTGTCGACTAAGAAGAACGATATACAAGAACTGTAACAGATCAGTCTATATAGACCTGGATTACCCAACCGATGATAAAATAATCACAATGTTGGGGTCATGGTAATAGACCAGAGGGTCAGAAGTAGATTGTTACAATATTGAGTGACTTAGACAGACACAGGTGGACAGAGGTCAACAAAGGCAGACAATTATGGATGATTTGACAAAGTGGCACTGGATACAATCAGAGATGGGCCTTATCAAAAATATATTGGGGAGATGCTTAGGCGTGAGCTTGAACGCCTGCAATGCTTTGCACATGGTGACGATAATGATTCTAAGGATGATGGTGCTAATCATGATGATGATGTTGATGATGATGATGATGATGTTGATGATGATGTTGATGATAGGTGAACTACTTACAGGAAATAAATGCTGAACACCGAAGGATTGTCACCAGGTGTCAGTGTCACTAAACAAGTATGATTTTTTACGGGAATAAAGTCGATGTTGGGTTTAACAAAATAGTCTCCTTCAAATGTAGGATTCTCTGTTGTAATCTTTTCTTTCGTGTCATTACAGAAATATTTTCTCTGTGGAAAGAAACATAATAATCTCTTAGGAATTAGGACGAAACTTTCAATCCTTTGCAGAGACAGGTCCTTTTAAGTCGAGATCAACATTATCCTCAGTGGACAACAATCACCTTCAAGTTAATATCCTATTTATGGCTGACCAAGTCACGGGATTATTAATCTGAGCCAGGTGATAGACACTAATATAACTTCTCTTCTGAGGTTGAACGGGGAAGGAGTAACGGTAGAATCCTAGTATAAGATCAAGATGGAAAATTAGAGTTGAAGCTGTATTTCTAGGAGAACTATCACGCTTTTATAGTTAATACTGTGACATCAGGTAACCAGGAAACAAATTACTGGTCAATGGGAAAGAACCAGTAATTTGACCCGACCGACTAGAACCGTTGCTCTCCCTTGAAGAAGATTCCCGAACTTGGGTAGCGGAACCGGGGTTCCGACAATACGGACTGCGAAAGTCTGACGCAGCCGCAGTCGATCGTCCAGGGACAAAGGTTCAATTGGGAACCAAGGTTGCTGACCGTCAGGCGACATTTTGGCATAGTGCTACTTGATAGAAAGCGGGACAACGTGTCTTGATGAGGGGTGAAGACCTTTGACATCATGTCCAGGTGTAATGACAACGCTTCTCATATCCACTGTCGTGCTGTGTGTGTGAAGGTATGTGTACAATCTTTTTTCTTAACTAGTGATGTGTCGGTGATTTCAATTATGACATTTCGCTGATGCCTGTACTGACCATCGCGAGGAAGGAGGTCACGTGTGAACATTTGTAGGCTTGTGCTTTACGACTGTAATTTAGGCCTGTTGCAAATGCGTGTTTACTAGCCTTGTACTACTAAGATATTTCGTAGGTTAGCAGCGCGCGGCGTATTTACAGCCACTGTAGACTGAGAAAATCAGGACCAGGGAAGCAAGACTTATAATTTGAGTTCACACATGGCCAACTTCGTAAAATCGAGCGTCGGCATGGTCAGCGTGGCCGAACCGTTACCCGCGGGGCTACCGGAAGTAGACTAAGGAGTCGCTTCGGATATATCGAGTGATATATCGATGAACTCGGGCAAGTGCGACGAAGCGAATGCACTGGTCGGCCGAAACCTCCGAGGTAGTTTCAAGGTCGTATCGGGAGTCGACCTTCTTGCCACTTGGTGGGGCGATCACTGGCTTTCTTCTTGGCTTTCCTCACATCTGTCTTGTAATATATCTCGACGGAAAACCAGCTTAATATATAGTGGCTTCCTGATAGGGGGCAATGGGGAAAGTGACAGCTGTGACAGAATTGTTCATATTGAACATGACACCGTTCTAAATGCCCCAACCTGGGACCAGGGAGGAGGGAACGGGGTGTGGATTTCTGCTACAGGGGGATTACCCTGTATATTTCATGGGATTTAGGGGATTGTACCTACGGCACGGTACGACATCAGATCTGGCGTATAACAGGAAGGGTGTGAGAGTACTCCCAAAGGCCCTCCTTCAGAGCCCTTCTGTCTATAAGTACAACTAACTCATTAACCATATATGTTATATAGCAGTGTTTCAGCATATGAGCTCTCGGACACCTACCTTGGCTTAGTCCTCCGTTCATCTGGGAAAGAAGCTACTGGGGAACAGCTGCCGCTTTGGTAATAGGCCTATTTGTCCTCAACTTCTGCGAGCAGTCAATGATGGAGTGAGGCCCTTATGGGAAGGGTCCAACTGTCTGAGTACACGGGAGCAAATTGTATCCGCTGTTGGTAAGTCTGATTCATGTTGCTGTCACTGAATGTTATCCTCCGCAGGTTCTACCTTGATGAGAGCAGGGCGAAGAGTGCTACGGACTAGAGCGAGTACCGATGTTAGCAGCCTGTGAGCCACTACCACAGCAAGAGGTATCTACAACCGAGAGTTTCATCTCAGTATGGGGCCCAGCTAACTCACCGCCCACTCCACGTCAGATATACCAGATTGTTTGCATGAAAGCAACTTATTGACTTGTTCTTGATATCACCTGGGCAAGAATCTCGATGTTGTTATTGTCCCAGCTGTGACCTTGACTGAATACCATCCTGCCAGCTAGCTATGATGTCTTCGCTACCAAGTTCCTGGTTCCCTGTGGCTATGGATATTAGAAAAGAACTGTTATCGGCTTTTGACTTTTCTACAGTGTCACTCTTCAGCGAGAGATGTACCTGCGCCATGATACCCACGCTACTGTACTACTGACCGATGCTGGTCGCATGGACATTTGTGACTGCCAATACCATTGAGTGAGAGATCCAGCTCTCGCTAGACTAGCTGTGCTCTAGATACTTTCGGACTTTGCCCAGAGAAGCGTCTTAGTTTCATCGCCACACGAGAGACAGTAAGTGTGCCTACCCTAGTGTGGTCCAGACTGCAGTGACGTCATCAACCAGAGGTCTCTAGTCCTAGAGGTTCAAATCAAATCAAATCAAATCAAATCAAATCAACTTTATTAGGGTCACAAATTGGGCGCGCAGGCCCGTCTTACATTCGGCCCTTCCAATCACTCGTCTTTCGTTCATCAAGAGCATTATACATTTACATAAGGAGAAAAATAAACATTGTGAAATGAATGTTGTAAACATAAACAAGGCTAATTACCATGTTATGAGGCCCATCTCCCACCTATCCATACATCACCCCACCCACACCCCCACCTACCCACACACACGCGCACCAAGGGACACATATACACCCCCACCTACCGACACACACGCACACCAAGGGACACATACATACCCCACCAACCGACCCATCCCCCTCCCGCACATCCCCCACCCACACACACTGCCCTCACCTGATCCCCCAACCAAAACACACTCGCCACCCACAAACATTCCTCCACCAACCCACACATCCCACGCCCATCCACATCCTACCCCACACATCCTCTCCCCACCCACACCTCAAACCACCAATCCCCCAGCCACATCTCCATCCACAACATATTCCCCACCCACACACACAATCCCCCACCAACCCACACATCGCACATCCACTCACACATCCCCAAACCATACACACACATCCCCACCAACTGACATGTCCCCCCCCCCCCCCACACACACACACATCTCCCTAACCACCCATACATCCCCAATCCACTCACACACACCCCACCACCCACACATACAACTTCCACCCACCCACACATGCCTTAACCTAATCCCCCACCACACAATCCCCCACCCGCACATCACATACACCCCCTACCACGCACTATTCCCAACCCACGCACCACACACACATATCCCTCACCAACACATCCCCACTTACACACCACACACATATCCCCCACCCAGATACCACACAATATTCCCACCCACACCCACACAGATACCCTTACCCATCCACCCCACATACCCCCACTCACACACCACAAACATCCCCCACCCACACACACATACCTCACCCACACAATATCACCAACCAACACACCACACACCTCTACCCACCCACACACGCATTCCCTACCCGTCCACCAACACACACTCACTCACGCATACATCCTCCACTACGCACCCACACACCCCCACCCACCCACTCCCAACCAAACATCTTTCGATCACAATACCCCTACCCCCACACACATCCTCCACCCACTCACACATCCCACCCCGACACATACAACTCCCTCACCCACCTACACATCCCTAAGCCACTCACACACCCCCACCCACACATTCCCCATCCACATACACACATCTCCCACCCACACTCCCCCACATACTTCCCCCAACCACCACAATCCCCTGCTCACCCACACATATACCCCACCCATACGCACATTCCCCACACCCATCACACACATCCCCCACACCACACACTATCCTCCACCCATACCACCACAAACATACCCTCCACCCACACATCATTCACACATCCCCCACCAACACACCGCACACATATCTCAAACCCACACACCATACACTTCTCCCCACCCGCCCGTCCATCCCAAATCCACCCAACACAATCCCCTACCCACACAACCCCGCCTCCCACACATACTTCCTCAAACCATCCACACATCTCCACCCACATAAACACACATCCCCTGCATCCGTCCCATACACATATCCTCCACCCATACACACATCCCCCACACCCATTCCAACACCCCTACTTTCACCCCCACACATCCATCCACACATCCCACCAACACCCACAAATACCACTACCCACCAAAACCCACACACCCCAACCCATCCAAATGCATACCCCCACCCACACACCCCCACCCACACATATCCCCACACTCACACACATCCTCCACATACACTCACACTCATCCTCCACATACACTCACACTTCCTCACATCTAGACACATACAAAATGTCTCACGTTAGTATTGAAACTAGTATGAACAAACTCCCACACTTTACTCACACACATACACTGACACTTGTCATGAGCAGTCTCATAAAAATGTTAAACATGGAGAAAAATGTGTACATAAAATGTATGTGACGTAAAAATAGTGATGCTCTCTCTCTCTCTTTCTCTCTCTCTCTCTCTCTCTCTCTCTCTCTCTCTCTCTCTCTCTCTCTCTCTCTCTCTCTCACACACACACACACATTCACTCTCACGCTCACACATTCACTCTTCCGCTCATTCACTCTCACGCTCACTCATTCACTCTCCCGCTCACTCATTCACTTTCCCGTTCACTCATTCACTCTCCCGCTCACTCATTCACTCTCACGCTCACTCGTTCTGTCTCTCATTCACACTCACTGACTCACTCACTCAAACTACAGTAATGAACATGAGTTTATATTATGCATGATAAAATCAAATGGTATTTAACTGATAATATGACAGATGAGAATACACAAACATATGGATTCGCGTGTTACATAACATGCGTGTTACATGACATGCATCTGCTCAGCTCTCTCTCTCTCTCTCTCTCTCTCTCTCTCTCTCTCTCTCTCTCTCTCTCTCTCTCTGTATTCTTTCATATACACACACTCACACGCATGCGCGCGCTCACACACACACACACACACACACACTAACACATCAACTCTCCCACTGTCTCACTCTCTAACACACAATCCTTCACACACACACACACTCACTCTCTCAATCACACTCTCTCACACATACACATACACATGAACGCATGCACGCACGCATACACTCCCTCACTCACTCTCACACATACACTGTACGAATGCATGCACTGACACATTCCCCCACCATTTCTCGCTCAATCACTCTCTCCACACACACGCATGCATGTGCGCACACACGCATTCACTCTCTCCCTCTCACTGACACCCACTTTCTCTCTCTCTCTCTCTCTCTCTCTCTCTCTCTCTCTCTCTCTCTCTCTCTCTCTCTCTCTCTCTCTCTCTCTCTCTCTCTCTCTCTCTCTCTCTCTCTCTCGCTCCCACACGCACACACATATATAGTGAACAATTATAGTTAAACAATTATAATGAACAATTATACTGATCAATTATACCAGTAAATGAATTATGGTGGCATATAGTCGGTATGGATTAAGAATTGAAAGAGTTTTCGGTTAAATGTGTAGGGACTCATTGGAGTTTTCAGATCAGTTTTCAGAGGTTCGACACGCCAGCTATCCTGTCCAAGGGGTGAAGCCGATACCTGGCCGGAGGCATGATATATTCGGTGAGCGTGTCCGACTTACCACATAGTGTGATACTAGAGTTCCTGACTGTGATGACACCACCTTCGCGAGGCTGCTCGAACCTTGCCACGTTTTATCTCTCATAGATACTGCGAGGCCTATCTTGGAGTTACCATCACCATCCTCATTTGTCTTGTATAATACACCATATTGTTATCATAGTTAGCTGCCAGAGTGGCGTCATGAGTTCAGGACGAGGTTTGAAAGGTGTAACGTCCCTTGGTTGAGAGTGAGGGAGATAGTGATCCAAGGGATGAAGGGGTTTTGTGGACTGAGGTCACCTAAAGACATCCCGTTGTTAAAATGTGATAGCAGGTTCCCCTCACCCCAGGGAGTGTTGTTACACAACTATTAGTGCTGATGTTGTATTGTTAGGAGAACTATAGGATAATTAGGTTTGATGCTGTATTGTTAGGAGAACTATGGGACTATTAGGGTTGATACTGTATTGTTAGGAGAACTATTGGACTATTAGTGTTGATGATGTATTGTTAGGAGAACTATTCGATTATTAGGGTTGATGCTGAATTGTTAGGAGAACTATTGGATTCTATGGATTGATACTGTATTGTTAGGGGAACTATTGGATTATATGGACTGATGCTGTTTTGTTAGGAGAACGATTAGACTATTAATGTTCATGGTGTATTGTTAGGAGAACTACTGGCATATTAGTCTTAATGCTGTATTGTCAGAAGAACTACTGTACTGTTAGGGTTGGTGCTGTATTCAGTAGAGAACTATCAGACTATTAGTGGGGAGCCGTGAAAGAGACCACTGGCTCATGATGCGCAACACTCGTACCCAGAATAAGGTTTAGACGTTCATTTGAAACCCGTTCCAATGGCTTTATAATAAAAGCATGAAAGAAACTTTAAAAGGTGTGGTAAAATTAAACAAAGCACTCATCTTGAATGAATTATGCACAATGGGTTGGTTAGAAGAAGTCGCCGTAGGCATTCAGGCAAGCATCCCATTGCATAGGTAGGCGGCGAATGCCGTCCGCAACAAAAGATTGTGGTTGCTCACTGAACCAAGTGTTTACCGCGTCCATTACGTCTGCATCTGTGTGAAATCGTTGCCCTTGAGAGCTTTTTCAGAAGTCCAAACAAATGAAAATCACATGGTGACAAATCAGGACTATAGGCTGGATGTTGCAGAATGTCCCACTTCTTCCTTGCTAATGCTTCCTGCGCATTTTTTGCAACATGCGGACTAGCATTATCGTGCAACAAAACCACACCGCTAGAAAGCATGCCGGGTCGTTTATTCTTGATGGCTTTTTGTAGCTTGTCTAGTATTTGCAAGTAGTGGGTAGAGTTGTTGATACCAGGTTCTTTAAAGTCGGCCAACAATAGCCTTTCACGGTCAAAAACTGCGCTTAGCATAACCCTACCAGCGGAAACATGTAACTTGAATGTTTTGGCTTTTGGTGATCCAGCATGCTTCTATTGCATGCTCTCTCTTTTGCTGCTCGACTCAAAGCACTATGATTCATCACCTGCCACGATGCAGAAGAGAAATGCATCATCCTCCACTCTGTAACGCAGCAAGTGGTTTTAACACCTTCCCATGCGTTCGTCTTTTTGGTGGTCGGTCAACATTCGTGGGACCCACTGTGACCACACCTTATGATATTGCAGTTTTTTTACGAACGACCTCTTGAATTGTCCCAATTGTCACATCAAAGTCTTTTCGACAACGGTTCACCTGTACTACTGCATCAACTGTGGCTATGGTTTGTTTTTTGTTGCAACAATATGCGCTTGACCCGGCCGTCGAAGATCTGTCGTGAACTGACGCCCTTTCCGAAACATTCATGCCCAGTCTGTCACTGTTGTCTTCGACACACATTTGTTACCGTACGCTGCCTGCATTCTTCGATGAATGAATGTCCACAGGTCGACATTCGTTAAATGAAAGAAACTGAATCACTGCTCTTTGAGTTTCTTTGGACGGATTTTGGATCAACCCGGCCATTTTCTCAACGGTCAGAAACAGAACCTATGCATCATGGGACGATGAGCACGTGCTCTTTTATTCATTGGTCAGTACTTATCACATGACTATGACATGATCATGTTCAACGTACGCAATTACGCGTGGTGCGGCACGAAAGGATTTAAAATGAACGCTCCTAATATATGATGATTCTACACGTCCCGTGATCGCCTGGGTAGTGAGATCAGACACCTAGCTCTCACATGAGGGCGACAAACAGGAGGCTATCTTGCCTTGACGTTTCCGCCTGCCATGCTTACTTCTGTGTTCCTGAATCGCTAGCTAAATCGCCATACAACTAGCACACAGCGAGCGATTCGATGTCACTACACGCTAATTGAATATCGAACCTAAAAAAATGTTTTGGCAAAATACAAAAAGTAGGTAGCACCGGCCAAATCCTAGTCTACTTTTTGGCAAAAGTATTCACATCCAGCAGATTAAATTGTCCATCCTTAAGGAGAAAATATAGGTAGGTAGCAATAAAATTAATCAAACCCTCTGCCATATTTGACCGGAAACCACAAGAAAGAACCGGAAACCACAAGAAAGAAAGAAAGAAAGGAAGAAAGAAAGATTGAAAGAAAGAAAGAAAGAAAGAAAGAAAGAAAGAAAGAAAGAAAGAAAGAAAGAAAGAAAGAAAGAAAGAAAGAAAGAAAGAAAGAAAGAAAGAAAGAAAGAAAGAATAAGAATATACAATTTATTGGTACGTTGCCATGAAGACAAAGAAATCAAAAAGCATGTAGCGAAACGCCAGTGACCCATGTCCTTATGTATTCTGTTATTCTTGGTAAACAGGGGGAACCGGCTTTCGGAAGCTCTCAGTTCTTTATTCGCTCAATTCTCCATGAAAGATGGTTCTTTGGGTTATCTTCATACCACAATCTTTACATGGAGCGAGTATATATTTGTCTTTCCTTTCGGGTAGTCCCGAAGGCGCGCCTTGCGTCAAATGTGCACTGGTGCAGCGGCTGGTCAATTGATGGCCGGGCAAACAAGTACCGTTTGCAAGTTGCAACTTGTCAAAGTTAATTAAAGATAACGACAGAAGTGCAACTACAACTAAGACATTTTGAAAGGTAAACTTGGGTTGTGGGTGGTCCAGACAGACCTGGACTTATAAATGTATTTTGTCTCAAAGGGGAAGATGAATTGGCGAAAAGCCAATCATAACCAATGAAGAGTTGGTTGACCGTTGGCAATCTAAATGGGCGTCTTGTTCTTGGCATAGCCGGGGAAGTGAAACGGAACAATATATCTCCCCAGAGGATTTCATTTGTTCTTGGCGTCAGATGAGCTGTTGCTATCTTTCTGTCTACGGCTTGAATTGGGCATCTGGTCATCTTTCTGTGGAATATCATCATTGGATAGCTATACCAATCTATGATCTATCTTCTTGAGCCAGAAGAGGCTATACACAGGACTATCTCTTTCGTCTGTTACTTGATAGGATGATGTCGGGAAGATAATGGACTTCTCTATCTCATTGAGAGAACCTGCATTCCTCTAAATCTATGTGTTCTGTGAGGCACTACCGGTACCTTGCGGCGACAGCTCAGACAAGAGCAGCGGCCGGGAGGGGTAGTATCCTCTTTCCTATTCTTGCGGGGAATGGGGAACTACACTGCGTGCCATACAACCCCAATACTATACTTTTAGTAACGAGGGAGAAACACACAGATGACTGGGCACACCACACCACAGGATCGTAGTTGTGAGAAAGGCAGCGTTTGTAAGTGAGAGGGAAGCATGGAAATGATTGTGCCAAATCATAATAAAGGCTTGGTATGAATGTGGAGAGTGTGTCGTGTGGGCAAAAAGACAACAGGACTTCGTCCAGCTGGAAGTCTCCTCAAGCCCGGACGTGGCCAATCCAGGGGCCACCTGACAGGTCAGGCCCAGTCATTCAGGTATTAAATATAGTGTATTTGTGTGATACATGAGTCAGCCCAGTCGCTCAGGTTTTGTTTGTCATCTCCAGGGTCCTCTTCTATGGGAAGTGACTATGTCTTCTAACGGACATTATCACCAGTGCTTCTAGGCTAACGCCAATATGTCCGACGAGGCCAACTCAAGGTTTGGTGTGCTTAACTCTGAGACAGAGGCAAGGTGCCAGGTCTTGAGGCAAGGACATTTTGCATGACTGGTGCATTGCCGGTCTTTTTCAACAACATACGCCTGAGAGCAGTTGTTGTCTGGAGGGAGCCTAAGAGTGATTTTCTGGCATACCCATTTTATACCAGACATTAAAAGGCACCCATCCATTATCCCTCCACGAACACCTCACCGTATCTGCAACCGTAAAGCTTTTCATAGGTCAGTGAAGACCTGGTGCCGAATTAATTCATGTGGCAATGAACAGAAGTCCTCAACACACCAGTCGCTTGGATTCTACAAAAGCCTGTTGAATCTACAACCAGTTGCTGGAGAAGGAAGGAGATTCTGACATCTTTGGTGAGATATGTCTGGACAGATCAGACAGTATCTGAAGCTGGATCTGTGACTGTGGTGACTGGAGGCTCTGTGTCAAAACTTTACCAGTGTAGTGTCTGTGTAGATCTATCTGTTTATCTGCCTTTATGTGTTCCTGTGCTGTTCTTGATTAGGTTAATAAAATTACTTCCAAGTTGTTCTGACGACTGCCATGTTATTTATGTGTCAGCCAGAAGAACACTGCAGGAAATAGGTCCCTAGGTCGAAAGGAAGCGTGACAGTGAGTCCAGGGAAAACGGAGGAGGGTTGGCAGGTAAAGACCTATCCCAGCCAGGGCTATAGAAGATTAATTAAACATTGTGACCGGGCTATTTGGGACCCTCCACGTAGCTTGTTACAATTTCTGGGGGCTCGTCCGGGATATTTGAAATCCTGGTGGAGTTCTGGCTGATTTAGTGATAGGGGACAGATATCCTTGTTTTCTATCAATAGGTTCTGCCTACCGTGCCTGGCTATTGTCTATACTCTTCCTGACACAGACTGACCGACATACGACGTGTTGTGGTCGTGTAATGTAACTTGTTGTGTATTTGTGAGGGCAGGTGAATAGACAATTACCTCTTCCCTTACCCTCTGAGTTTAAGATGGCATCAGCTGGGTTTAATGTCGCTGACGTACAGGCTACAGGGCGTGAAATGGGTTATGATGGAGCGGAGTTACAGAAATATGTGCAGGAGGTGGAAAGAGACTACAGACAGGCTGTGCGCGAAGCCAAGAGGATTGAGGCGGAGGCTGAAGTTAAGAGGATGGAGGCTGAGGCTAGGAAGATGGAGGCCGAGCAGGCAGTCAGAGACCATGAGTTCCGTATGAGGGAGTTGGAGCTGAAAGCTCAAACTGCCAAGGAAAGAGACGGTGCAGTGGGAGACACAGTTCTCCCTGACTCAACAACTTCTGGTGGCGGTCCATACCAGGCAATGAAGTTCCCATTGCTCCCGTTCGATGAACACAAAGATAAGATCGACCAGTATCTTCACAGATTTCGGTCGATGGCTTTGGCTATGGGATTGGAACGAGGGAAATGGAACTTGAAACTCTCACAGGGCCTGAGGGGGACCGCGTACGAGGTCTATTCTAGGTTGCCACCTGGTATGGAGAATGACTATGAAGCTCTGGAGAAAGCACTATTGAAAAGGTTCCAGATGACAGCTCATACTTATCGACAACAGTTCAGAAAGTCGAAGAGAGAGCCAGGAGAGATGTTCGCAGCCTACAGTGTCAGACTGAAGTCTTACCTTTTGAAGTGGATGTCATTAGCTGGATTTGCTAACGACTATGAAAGTTTGGAAGAATTGGTGGTCGTGGACCAAATGAAGAGAATGATGCCTAAGCCATTGCAAACCTTCTTGCTTGAAAATGGGGCAGAAAGGTTAGACCTAGTCAACACATTAGGCGGAAAGGTATGTGCTAGCTCATGGAGATAATGGGGAATTGTCACAACCCAATCCCCGACCACCAGACACATGGTCTGGAAAGAAGAAGAACCCTAAAACAGCTCACACCAAGAAGGAGGATCCTTTCGATAAAGTTCCTAGTAAGAAACCCTCTGGTAAGAGTCCACCTGGATCTCCTAAAAGAAAGTGGAGTGAAAAGTGGTGCGCCTATTGCAAATCTCCCACACACAATACGGTTGATTGCCGGCGTAAACAGAAAGACTCTCACTATGCTGCTTGTCTTGTAGAAACCGGGGAAGGGTCTCACAAGGAGGTAGAAGGGAGGGATCTTGGGAACAAAGATTTAGAAAAACCACCAGTAGTAGAAACGGTACTTGTGAACGGTCAACCAGTTGAGTGTCTCTACGACACCGGTCTGCAGTTTGAGGCTGTAATTTCATCACACTTAGTGAGTCCAGAGCAGCTAACCGGAGAATCTATTGAGATTCAAACGGCGACAAAGAGTGCGGTAGCGATGTCTCTTCCAATTGCGAAGGTGGACATCAAATCAAAATATGTTACCGGCACTATACAGGCAGCCGTTCTGCTAGATCCAATCTTCCCAATGATCTTGGGTTGTCGCTACGTCTTTCTAGGGATTCCAACCGAACCCATGTACGTAGGAGCGATGCAAACCAGATCTCAATCGGAGGATGAGCAGACGCCGGCCTTGATCGTGAATCCCTTGCCTGGGGAGTTACGAGCTGCTCAAAGCCAGGATGCTACTTTGCAACCTTGCTTCAACCAGTTGCCAAAAAGTTCTGACCCACCAAGACGGGGTCAGTATTATATGAAGAATCGGTTACTGTACCGGAGAGCCGGAGTGGAGGATCGCCAGCATGGACAGCTGGTAGTTCCTAAGGCTTATCGGGAACAGCTTCTTCATATGGGACACACCATTTCTTTCAGTGGACATATGGGTGTCGGGGCAACTCTCCAGCGCATTTCCTGCCATTACTACTGGCCAGGGATGACTGGAGACGTGCGTAGGTACGTCAAGTCGTGCCCAGAGTGCCAGCGTGTGGCACCAAAACACTGGACAGCTCCGGTAGTCCTGGGAGACATGCCCATTATGAACTCTCCTTTCGAGAGAGTTGCCATCGATCTTGTTGGTCCTCTTCCTAGGACTAGGAAGAGGAATAAGTACATTCTCACGATGGTGGATTGCTGTTCCATGTGGGGTGAGGCGATACCTTTGGCCACAATCGACTCTAAGCGAGTGGCTGATGCACTGATGGAGACCTTTACTAGGTTGGGATTTCCCAACCAGATCCTAACGGACAATGGGTCTCAGTTCTGTGGTAAGCTGATGGAAGAAGTCTTTCGTATCTTCCAGACTAACCACATTCACACAAGCCCATATCCACCCTCAGTCTAATGGGCAAGTAGAGAGGTTTAATGGTACCTTGATGACCATGCTTCGGAAGCTGGCTCAAGAGAAACCAGACAGATGGGATGAGTATATCTCAGCCACCTTGTTCGCCTATCGGGAGGTTCCCCATGGGTCGACCGGGTTGCCACCAGCCACTCTACTATTCGGGAGGCCAATCAAGGGTCCCTTAGAAGCCTTATTGAGATGTTGGACAGAGGAGGAAACTTCTGAAGAAGCTGTATCCTCTTATAAATACGTCGAAGAGTTAAAGAAAAAACTCCAGACGGGTTGGGCTTTGGCAGCTCAGAATCTGAGGGCGGCCAGAAAGAGACACGCGGCCTACTACAATAGAAGGACGAAAGATAGGTCTCTTAAGGTGGGGGATCGGGTTCTGTTGTTACTTCCAGTAGGTTCCAATAAACTCGAGATTGGTTGGCAGGGGCCTTTCCCGGTGGAAAGGGTTGTGTCCCGCACCAACTATGCCATCCGGATCAGGGGGAAATCCAAAATCTTCCACATTAACCTTCTCAAAAAGTTTGAAGAACGATCTGATGGTACTTCTCTCCCACTCATGACTATGGCGGTCGCGATGGAAACTGAATCGGGCGAAGACGCGGATCGGGGTTATCCATTACACCCTGGGGAAACCTATAGGGATGTCCATATAAATCCTGATCTGTCGGCTGAAGAAACAGACCGTGTCATCCGGTTGTTAGAGTCCCATCAGCAAATTCTTACCGATCGGCCAGGGCGGACAGGGTTGGTCGAGTTTGATATGACTCTGACTACCCAAGACCCAGTTCGCCAGAAAATATATCCAGTACCCTTTTCGAAAGAGAAGGCCCTGGAAACTGAAATCCAGAAGCTTCTGGACGATGACATCATCACTCCTTCGACTTCTCCTTATAATGCCGGGGTTGTCTTGTTGAGGAAGCCAAGCGGGGAGCACCGCTTATGTATTGATTACAGGCATTTAAACAGTTGTACGACATTCCAAGTTGAGCCGTTACCAAACACAAATCAACTGTTTGCCAGATTAAATAGGGCAAAGTACTTCTCAAAAATTGATTTAAGCCGGGGATATTATCAGATCCCTGTGTAGCCTGAGGTTCGGCCTATGCTCGCTTTCAGTACTCCGAGCGGCCATTACGAATTTAAGGTGATGCCTTTTGGGCTGAGCAATGCGCCCAGTGTGTTCACACGCATGATGAGGAAGTTATTAGACCCTTTAAGGGATCCTTCTGTTGTCTCGTTTATGGATGATATTCTCATCGCGTCTGACAATCTGAAAGATCACCTGAAATCCTTGGAAAAGATCTTCATAAGATTGAAAGAGGAGGGGTTAACCGCCCGTCCGGCCAAATGCATGATTGGCTATCAATCCTTGGAATTTCTGGGACACACTATTACCCCAGGGGGACTGGTACCGGAAGAAAAGAATATTGAGAAGGTCCGTCTCGCACCCCGTCCTAAATCCAAAAAAGATGTTAGGTCTTTCTTGTCTTTGTGTGGGTTTTACCAGAAATTCATTCCGAAGTTCAACGAAATTGCGGCGCCGTTAACCGAGACCCTGAAGAAAGGATCACCAGATCTTATAATCTGGACCCCGAGCTGTGAAGAAGCTTATGAGAAGCTGAAACAGGCTTTGGTGGATAGGCCAGTCCTGCAACTCCCAAATTTGGAGAAAACGTTTGTTCTGAGAACCGACGCGAGTAACATAGGGATTGGGGCAACTCTGTTGCAGGAAGGGCGAGATAATCCTTCGGTGCTGTGTCCGGTGGCATATGCCAGTCGAAAACTGTTACCCGCCGAACGGAATTACTCCACCGTCGAACGGGAATGTCTAGCTCTAGTGTGGGCGGTACAGAAATTTCAACCTTATCTGTATGGAGTCCAGTTTAAAGTACAATCCGACCATCAACCTCTGACGTTCTTGGCAACTTCTAAGAAACTGAATGCGAGGTTAATGAGATGGTCATTGCTCCTTACAACCGTATCAGTTCACGGTCGAATACATCCCCGGAAGGGAGAATGTGGGAGCAGATTTCCTATCACGGCATCCTATGGTTGAATGTGAGGGTGGGGTCATTCGAACAGAACCACTGACAGTAGAAAGTTCGTAGGGTTCGACTTTCTTAAGAGGGGGCCTATGTAGCGAAACGCCAGTGGCCCATGTCCTTATGTATTCTGTTATTCTTGGTAAACAGGGGGAACCGGCTTTCGGAAGCTCTCAGTTCTTTATTCGCTCAATTCTCCATGAAAGATGGTTCTTTGGGTTATCTTCATACCACAATCTTTACATGGAGCGAGTATATATTTGTCTTTCCTTTCGGGTAGTCCCGAAGGCGCGCCTTGCGTCAAATGTGCACTGGTGCAGCGGCTGGTCAATTGATGGCCGGGCAAACAAGTACCGTTTGCAAGTTGCAACTTGTCAAAGTTAATTAAAGATAACGACAGAAGTGCAACTACTACTAAGACATTTTGAAAGGTAAACTTGGGTTGTGGGTGGTCCAGACAGACCTGGACTTATAAATGTATTTTGTCTCAAAGGGGAAGATGAATTGGCGAAAAGCCAATCATAACCAATGAAGAGTTGGTTGACCGTTGGCAATCTAAATGGGCGTCTTGTTCTTGGCATAGCCGGGGAAGTGAAACGGAACAATATATCTCCCCAGAGGATTTCATTTGTTCTTGGCGTCAGATGAGCTGTTGCTATCTTTCTGTCTACGGCTTGAATTGGGCATCTGGTCATCTTTCTGTGGAATATCATCATTGGATAGCTATACCTAATCTATGATCTATCTTCTTGAGCCAGAAGAGGCTATACACAGGACTATCTCTTTCGTCTGTTACTTGATAGGATGATGTCGGGAAGATAATGGACTTCTCTATCTCATTGAGAGAACCTGCATTCCTCTAAATCTATGTGTTCTGTGAGGCACTACCAGTACCTTGCGGCGACAGCTCAGACAAGAGCAGCGGCCGGGAGGGGTAGTATCCTCTTTCCTATTCTTGCTGGGAGTGGGGAACTACACTGCGGGCCATACAACCCCAATACTATACTTTTAGTAACGAGGGGAAACACACAGACGACTGGGCACACCACACCACAGGATCGTAGTTGTGAGAAAGGCAGCGTTTGTAAGTGAGAGGGAAGCATGGAAATGATTGTGCCAAATCATAATAAAGGCTTGGTATGAATGTGGAGAGTGTGTCGTGTGGGCAAAAAGACAACAGGACTTCGTCCAGCTGGAAGTCTCCTCAAGCCCGGACGTGGTCAATCCAGGGGCCACCTGACAGGTCAGGCCCAGTCATTCAGGTATTAAATATAGTGTATTTGTGTGATACATGAGTCAGCCCAGTCGCTCAGGTTTTGTTTGTCATCTCCAGGGTCCTCTTCTATGGGAAGTGACTATGTCTTCTAAGGGACATTATCACCAGTGCTTCTAGGCTAACGCCAACATGTCCGACGAGGCCAACTCAAGGTTTGGTGTGCTTAACTCTGAGACAGAGGCAAGGTGCAGGTCTTGAGGCAAGGACATTTTGCATAACTGGTGCATTGCCGGTCTTTTTCAACAACATACGCCTGAGAGCAGTTGTTGTCTGGAGGGAGCCTAAGAGTGATTTTCTGGCATACCCATTTTATACCAGACATTAAAAGGCACCCATCCATTATCCCTCCACGAACACCTCACCGTATCTGCAACCGTAAAGCTTTTCATAGGTCAGTGAAGACCTGGTGCCGAATTAATTCATGTGGCAATGAACAGAAGTCCTCAACACACCAGTCGCTTGGATTCTACAAAAGCCTGTTGAATCTACAACCAGTTGCTGGAGAAGGAAGGAGATTCTGACATCTTTGGTGAGATGTGTCTGGACAGATCAGACAGTATCTGAAGCTGGATCTGTGGCTGTGGTGACTGGAGGCTCTCTGTCAAAACTTTACCAGTGTAGTGTCTGTGTAGATCTATCTGTTTATCTGCCTTTATGTGTTCCTGTGCTGTTCTTGATTAGGTTAATAAAATTACTTCCAAGTTGTTCTGACGACTGCCATGTTATTTATGTGTCAGCCAGAAGAACACTGCAGGAAATAGGTCCCTAGGTCGAAAGGAAGCGTGACAGTGAGTCCAGGGAAAACGGAGGAGGGTTGGCAGGTAAAGACCTATCCCAGCCAGGGCTATAGAAGATTAATTAAACATTGTGACCGGGCTATTTGGGACCCTCCACGTAGCTTGTTACAATTTCTGGGGGCACGTCCCGGGATATTTGAAATCCTGGTGGAGTTCTGGCTGATTTAGTGATAGGGGACAGATATCCTTGTTTTCTATCAATAGGTTCTGCCTACCGTGCCTGGCTATTGTCTATACTCTTCCTGACACAGACTGACCGACATACGACGTGTTGTGGTCGTGTAATGTAACTTGTTGTGTATTTGTGAGGGCAGGTGAATAGACAATTACCTCTTCCCTTACCCTCTGAGTTTAAGATGGCATCAGCTGGGTTTAATGTCGCTGACGTACAGGCTACAGGGCGTGAAATGGGTTATGATGGAGCGGAGTTACAGAAATATGTGCAGGAGGTGGAAAGAGACTACAGACAGGCTGTGCGCGAAGCCAAGAGGATTGAGGCGGAGGCTGAAGTTAAGAGGATGGAGGCTGAGGCTAGGAAGATGGAGGCCGAGCAGGCAGTCAGAGACCATGAGTTCCGTATGAGAGAGTTGGAGCTGAAAGCTCAAACTGCCAAGGAAAGAGACGGTGCAGTGGGAGACGCAGTTCTCCCTGACTCAACAACTTCTGGTGGCGGTCCATACCAGGCAATGAAGTTCCCATTGCTCCCGTTCGATGAACACAAAGATAAGATCGACCAGTATCTTCACAGATTTCGGTCGATGGCTTTGGCTATGGGATTGGAACGAGGGAAATGGAACTTGAAACTCTCACAGGGCCTGAGGGGGACCGCGTACGAGGTCTATTCTAGGTTGCCACCTGGTATGGAGAATGACTATGAAGCTCTGGAGAAAGCACTATTGAAAAGGTTCCAGATGACAGCTCATACTTATCGACAACAGTTCAGAAAGTCGAAGAGAGAGCCAGGAGAGATGTTCGCAGCCTACAGTGTCAGACTGAAGTCTTACCTTTTGAAGTGGATGTCATTAGCTGGATTTGCTAACGACTATGAAAGTTTGGAAGAATTGGTGGTCGTGGACCAAATGAAGAGGATGATGCCTAAGCCATTGCAAACCTTCTTGCTTGAAAATGGGGCAGAAAGGTTAGACCTAGTCAACACATTGGCGGAAAGGTATGTGCTAGCTCATGGGGATAATGGGGAATTGTCACAACCCAATCCCCGACCACCAGACACATGGTCTGGAAAGAAGAAGAACCCTAAAACAGCTCACACCAAGAAGGAGGATCCTTTCGATAAAGTTCCTAGTAAGAAACCCTCTGGTAAGAGTCCACCTGGATCTCCTAAAAGAAAGTGGAGTGAAAAGTGGTGCGCCTATTGCAAATCTCCCACACATAATACGGTTGATTGCCGGCGTAAACAGAAAGACTCTCACTATGCTGCTTGTCTTGTAGAAACCGGGGGAGGGTCTCACAAGGAGGTAGAAGGGAGGGATCTTGGGAACAAAGATTTAGAAAAACCACCAGTAGTAGAAACGGTACTTGTGAACGGTCAACCAGTTGAGTGTCTCTACGACACCGGTCTGCAGTTTGAGGCTGTAATTTCATCACACTTAGTGAGTCCAGAGCAGCTAACCGGAGAATCTATTGAGATTCAAACGGCGACAAAGAGTGCGGTAGCGATGTCTCTTCCAATTGCGAAGGTGGACATCAAATCAAAATATGTTACCGGCACTATACAGGCAGCCGTTCTGCTAGATCCAATCTTCCCAATGATCTTGGGTTGTCGCTACGTCTTTCTAGGGATTCCAACCGAACCCATGTACGTAGGAGCGATGCAAACCAGATCTCAATCGGAGGATGAGCAGACGCCGGCCTTGATCGTGAATCCTTTGCCTGGGGAGTTACGAGCTGCTCAAAGCCAGGATGCTACTTTGCAACCTTGCTTCAACCAGTTGCCAAAAAGTTCTGACCCACCAAGACGGGGTCAGTATTATATGAAGAATCGGTTACTGTACCGGAGAGCCGGAGTGGAGGATCGCCAGCATGGACAGCTGGTAGTTCCTAAGGCTTATCGGGAACAGCTTCTTCATATGGGACACACCATTTCTTTCAGTGGACATATGGGTGTCGGGGCAACTCTCCAGCGCATTTCCTGCCATTACTACTGGCCAGGGATGACTGGAGACGTGCGTAGGTACGTCAAGTCGTGCCCAGAGTGCCAGCGTGTGGCACCAAAACACTGGACAGCTCCGGTAGTCCTGGGAGACATGCCCATTATGAACTCTCCTTTCGAGAGAGTTGCCATCGATCTTGTTGGTCCTCTTCCTAGGACTAGGAAGAGGAATAAGTACATTCTCACGATGGTGGATTGCTGTTCCATGTGGGGCGAGGCGATACCTTTGGCCACAATCGACTCTAAGCGAGTGGCTGATGCACTGATGGAGACCTTTACTAGGTTGGGATTTCCCAACCAGATCCTAACGGACAATGGGTCTCAGTTCTGTGGTAAGCTGATGGAAGAAGTCTTTCGTATCTTCCAGACTAACCACATTCACACAAGCCCATACCACCCTCAGTCTAATGGGCAAGTAGAGAGGTTTAATGGTACCTTGATGACCATGCTTCGGAAGCTGGCTCAAGAGAAACCAGACAGATGGGATGAGTATATCTCAGCCGCCTTGTTCGCCTATCGGGAGATTCCCCATGGGTCGACCGGGTTGCCACCAGCCACTCTACTATTCGGGAGGCCAATCAAGGGTCCCTTAGAAGCCTTATTGAGATGTTGGACAGAGGAGGAAACTTCTGAAGAAGCTGTATCCTCTTATAAATACGTCGAAGAGTTAAAGAAAAAACTCCAGACGGGTTGGGCTTTGGCAGCTCAGAATCTGAGGGCGGCCAGAAAGAGACACGCGGCCTACTACAATAGAAGGACGAAAGATAGGTCTCTTAAGGTGGGGGATCGGGTTCTGTTGTTACTTCCAGTAGGTTCCAATAAACTCGAGATTGGTTGGCAGGGGCCGTTCCCGGTGGAAAGGGTTGTGTCCCGCACCAACTATGCCATCCGGATCAGGGGGAAATCCAAAATCTTCCACATTAACCTTCTCAAAAAGTTTGAAGAACGATCCGATGGTACTTCTCTCCCACTCATGACTATGGCGGTCGCGATGGAAACTGAATCGGGCGAAGACGCGGATCGGGGTTATCCATTACACCCTGGGGAAACCTATAGGGATGTCCATATAAATCCTGATCTGTCGGCTGAAGAAACAGACCGTGTCATCCGGTTGTTAGAGTCCCATCAGCAAATTCTTACCGATCGGCCAGGGCGGACAGGGTTGGTCGAGTTTGATATGACTCTGACTACCCAAGACCCAGTTCGCCAGAAAATATATCCAGTACCCTTTTCGAAAGAGAAGGCCCTGGAAACTGAAATCCAGAAGCTTCTGGACGATGACATCATCACTCCTTCGACTTCTCCTTATAATGCCGGGGTTGTCTTGTTGAGGAAGCCAAGCGGGGAGCACCGCTTATGTATTGATTACAGGCATTTAAACAGTTGTACGACATTCCAAGTTGAGCCGTTACCAAACACAAATCAACTGTTTGCCAGATTAAATAGGGCAAAGTACTTCTCAAAAATTGATTTAAGCCGGGGATATTATCAGATCCCTGTGAAGCCTGAGGTTCGGCCTATGCTCGCTTTCAGTACTCCGAGCGGCCATTACGAATTTAAGGTGATGCCTTTTGGGCTGAGCAATGCGCCCAGTGTGTTCACACGCATGATGAGGAAGTTATTAGACCCTTTAAGGGATCCTTCTGTTGTCTCGTTTATGGATGATATTCTCATCGCGTCTGACAATCTGAAAGATCACCTGAAATCCTTGGAAAAGATCTTCATAAGATTGAAAGAGGAGGGGTTAACCGCCCGTCCAGCCAAATGCATGATTGGCTATCAATCCTTGGAATTTCTGGGACACACTATTACCCCAGGGGGACTGGTACCGGAAGAAAAGAATATTGAGAAGGTCCGTCTCGCACCCCGTCCTAAATCCAAAAAAGATGTTAGGTCTTTCTTGTCTTTGTGTGGGTTTTACCAGAAATTCATTCCGAAGTTCAACGAAATTGCGGCGCCGTTAACTGAGACCCTGAAGAAAGGATCACCAGATCTTATAGTCTGGACCCCGAGCTGTGAAGAAGCTTATGAGAAGCTGAAACAGGCTTTGGTGGATAGGCCAGTCCTGCAACTCCCAAATTTGGAGAAAACGTTTGTTCTGAGAACCGACGCGAGTAACATAGGGATTGGAGCAACTCTGTTGCAGGAAGGGCGAGATAATCCTTCGGTGCTGTGTCCGGTGGCATATGCCAGTCGAAAACTGTTACCCGCCGAACGGAATTACTCCACCGTCGAACGGGAATGTCTAGCTCTAGTGTGGGCGGTACAGAAATTTCAACCTTATCTGTATGGAGTCCAGTTCAAAGTACAATCCGACCATCAACCTCTGACGTTCTTGGCAACTTCTAAGAAACTGAATGCGAGGTTAATGAGATGGTCATTGCTCTTACAACCGTATCAGTTCACGGTCGAATACATCCCCGGAAGGGAGAATGTGGGAGCAGATTTCCTATCACGGCATCCTATGGTTGAATGTGAGGGTGGGGTCATTCGAACAGAACCACTGACAGTAGAAAGTTCGTAGGGTTCGACTTTCTTAAGAGGGGGCCTATGTAGCGAAACGCCAGTGGGCCATGTCCTTATGTATTCTGTTATTCTTGGTAAACAGGGGGAACCGGCTTTCGGAAGCTCTCAGTTCTTTATTCGCTCAATTCTCCATGAAAGATGGTTCTTTGGGTTATCTTCATACCACAATCTTTACATGGAGCGAGTATATATTTGTCTTTCCTTTCGGGTAGTCCCGAAGGCGCGCCTTGCGTCAAATGTGCACTGGTGCAGCGGCTGGTGAATTGATGGCCGGGCAAACAAGTACCGTTTGCAAGTTGCAACTTGTCAAAGTTAATTAAAGATAACGACAGAAGTGCAACTACTACTAAGACATTTTTAAAGGTAAACTTGGGTTGTGGGTGGTCCAGACAGACCTGGACTTATAAATGTATTTTGTCTCAAAGGGGAAGATGAATTGGCGAAAAGCCAATCATAACCAATGAAGAGTTGGTTGACCGTTGGCAATCTAAATGGGCGTCTTGTTCTTGGCATAGCCGGGGAAGTGAAACGGAACAATATATCTCCCCAGAGGATTTCATTTGTTCTTGGCGTCAGATGAGCTGTTGCTATCTTTCTGTCTACGGCTTGAATTGGGCATCTGGTCATCTTTCTGTGGAATATCATCATTGGATAGCTATAGTAATCTATGATCTATCTTCTTGAGCCAGAAGAGGCTATACACAGGACTATCTCTTTCGTCTGTTACTTGATAGGATGATGTCGGGAAGATAATGGACTTCTCTATCTCATTGAGAGAACCTGCATTCCTCTAAATCTATGTGTTCTGTGAGGCACTACCAGTACCTTGCGGCGACAGCTCAGACAAGAGCAGCGGCCGGGAGGGGTAGTATCCTCTTTCCTATTCTTGCTGGGAGTGGGGAACTACACTGCGTGCCATACAACCCCAATACTATACTTTTAGTAACGAGGGGAAACACACAGACGACTGGGCACACCACACCACAGGATCGTAGTTGTGAGAAAGGCAGCGTTTGTAAGTGAGAGGGAAGCATGGAAATGATTGTGCCAAATCATAATAAAGGCTTGGTATGAATGTGGAGAGTGTGTCGTGTGGGCAAAAAGACAACAGGACTTCGTCCAGCTGGAAGTCTCCTCAAGCCCGGACGTGGTCAATCCAGGGGCCACCTGACAGGTCAGGCCCAGTCATTCAGGTATTAAATATAGTGTATTTGTGTGATACATGAGTCAGCCCAGTCGCTCAGGTTTTGTTTGTCATCTCCAGGGTCCTCTTCTATGGGAAGTGACTATGTCTTCTAAGGGACATTATCACCAGTGCTTCTAGGCTAACGCCAACATGTCCGACGAGGCCAACTCAAGGTTTGGTGTGCTTAACTCTGAGACAGAGGCAAGGTGCAGGTCTTGAGGCAAGGACATTTTGCATAACTGGTGCATTGCCGGTCTTTTCAACAACATACGCCTGAGAGCAGTTGTTGTATGGAGGGAGCCTAAGAGATGATTTTCTGGCATACCCATTTTATACCAGACATTAAAAGGCACCCATCCATTATCCCTCCACGAACACCTCACCGTATCTGCAACCGTAAAGCTTTTCATAGGTCAGTGAAGACCTGGTGCCGAATTAATTCATGTGGCAATGAACAGAAGTCCTCAACACACCAGTCGCTTGGATTCTACAAAAGCCTGTTGAATCTACAACCAGTTGCTGGAGAAGGAAGGAGATTCTGACATCTTTGGTGAGATATGTCTGGACAGATCAGACATGTATCTGAAGCTGGATCTGTGGACTGTGGTGACTGGAGGCTCTCTGTCAAAACTTTACCAGTGTAGTGTCTGTGTAGATCTATATGTTTATCTGCCTTTATGTGTTCCTGTGCTGTTCTTGATTAGGTTAATAAAATTACTTCCAAGTTGTTCTGACGACTGCCATGTTATTTATGTGTCAGCCAGAAGAACACTGCAGGAAATAGGTCCCTAGGTCGAAAGGAAGCGTGACAGTGAGTCCAGGGAAAACGGAGGAGGGTTGGCAGGTAAAGACCTATCCCAGCCAGGGCTATAGAAGATTAATTAAACATTGTGACCGGGCTATTTGGGACCCTCCACGTAGCTTGTTACAAAGCAGATAACAATTAAATTACAAACCCAGTAATATGCAGTAACAGAATCAACCAACAGTACAACTGTAAACACCAGCAGTGGAGAAGGCCGGAGCCCCATCATGGCTGTCGTGTGAGTGCAACTGTTGTTGAAATTGTTGTAACTAGAATCAAGTCTGGACAAAACAGACCACAATATACGTTTCATTAGTGAACATTAATTTCCATTCGTGTGGTGTATTCATTTCTCACCTGTCCTCTGTAAGAATAGTCTATGCAAGAAGCTACTGTAAGCAGTTTTCTCTAACTAGTTCTCTGTAAATAGTTCCCTGTAACTAGTTCTCTATGACTAGTTCACTGTTACTAGTTCTCTGCAAGTAGTTCTGTATAACTAGTTCTCTGTGACTAGTACTCTGTAATTATTTCTCTGTTACTAGTTCTTTGTGGCCGGCTTCGTGGCTTAGAGGTTATGAGTTTTCTCCGTAATCTCGTATACTCTCGTGGGTTAACGTGATGACGGTAAGAATCAGCGGTGGTTCGAATCGCATCGATAACTTACGGGGTATGTAAGCCGGCCGCTCAGAAAGCAATGGCAAACTACTGAGCGTAATCTTGCCAAGATATCAACATACAGCTGAAAGATGCTGGTGTTGACAGCAATGTCCTGTAAAGGATATGCAACCAAAAAAAGTTCTTTGTGACTAGTTCTCTAAGACTAGTTCTTTGTGATTAGTTTTCTGTAAGCAGTTCTATGTAACTAGTTCTGTGTGACTAGTTTCATGTGACCAGTTCTCTGTAAGTAGTTCTGTATAACGTGTTCTCTATGACTAGTTCTCTGTAATTAGTTCTTTGTGACTAGTTCTTTGTGACCATTTCTATGTGACTAGTTATCTATTACTAGTTCTATGTGACTAGTTCTCTGTAAGTGGTTCTGTGTAACTAGTTCTGTGTAACTAGTTGTCTGTGACTAGTTCCCTGTAACTAGTTCTATATAGTTATCTGTAACTAGTTCTGTGTACTAGCTCTCTGCAAGTAGTGTTGTGTAACTAGTTCTCTGCAACCAGTTCTTTGAGAGTTGTAATCTATAACTAGTTCTCTCTAACCAGTTCTCTGTAAGTTACGATCTTTAACTATATTGTTCTCTGTGAGTAGTTCTGTGTAAGTAGTCTTCTGTAAATAGTTTCCTGCTGTGATCTATGACTACTTCATTGTAACGAATTCTCTGTAAGTAGTTTAGTGTAACTAGTTCTCTGAAACCGGTTCTTTGTGAGTTGTGATCTATAACTAGTTCTCTGTAACCAGTTCTCTGTAAGTTACGATCTAAGGCGCCTCCTTCTCTCCGCTAGCCTACGGGACACCCTTGGGCAAGGTGGAGTACCCGTTTAGCCCCCCGATCAGGGTTACGTGAAGCCATGGGTGCAGGTGGTGGATGAAGATGGAGAGCAGCCGACAGATAGTTGTCGGTTATGGTCTCCACCTTCACGACGGTAGGCAGAGGATCTCTTTTTTGAGGAGACAATGGCTACGGTCACTGACCAGTATGGTCACTGCTGGGAAGGAAAGCAATGGCAAACTACCTTCTTTACAGATGCCAAGAAAATCATGTTGTGTTCACTTATCGATAATCAGGGAAACGGCGTAAATGGGTGCTCTATAGGAGCAGCCTCGCCCAGTAGGGATAGTCATGCGCACCAGGTGACTCCAGACCGTCAACAGGCTACTAGGTGCAAAATATTAATATCACTGAAAATAGGTACTTGGAATGTTAGAACAATGAATGCAGATGGAAAGTTAGAAGACATCAAAAAAGAAATGGAGAGAGAGAAGATTAACATATTAGGAATATCGGAAACGAGATGGAGAGGAGCAGGGATAAGGACAGGAGAGGATTGTAAGATTATTTACTCTGGGGGAGAAGAACAGCAAAGAGGTGTAGCCATTATATTAGATAAGCAAACATCAAATTCTGTCAAAGGATATTGGGCTGTGTCAGACAGAGTTATATTAGTAAAATTAAACGGAAGACCTTTTAAAATAAATGTCATTCAAGTATATGCCCCAACAAGTGAAAGCAGTGAAGAAAGTATAGAGGAATTTTATAATGACATTGAATCTGCTTTGAAGAACTGTAAAAAATCAGAAATAAATATCATAATGGGTGATTTCAACGCAAAAATAGGAAAGCAAAGCGATGGATGCAGTGTAGGCAACCATGGTTTGGGAGAGAGAAATGAAAGAGGTTACAGACTTGTAGAATGGGCAAAAGAACAAGAAATGGTGGTAGGAAACACCTGGTTTAAACAACATCCTAGAAGATTATGGACATGGAGGAGTCCAGACAGCAGGATTAAAAACCAGATAGATTACATCCTGATTAGCAAAAGGTTTCGAAATGCGTTAACAGTTGTAAAAACAGTTCCAAATGCAGACTGTTACAGTGATCACAGATTAATTACTGGCACATTGAGGGTTAAGTTAAAGAAAGTCAAGTATACAGCAGGAAACCCTAAATATGACTTGTGCAAATTGAAAACTGACAAAGAAATACAAGATAATTTTAACATAGAAGTAAAGAACAAATTTGATTTATTGTCTGATCTAGAGATCCTATTTCAAGATGTAGATGATCAATGGGAAATGCTGAAGAATTCAATCAGTTGTGCAGCAGAAAAAACTATTCCAAAAGTAAAGAAAGTGGGCCGTAAGACATGGATGACTGAAGAAATTTTGCAACTAATGGAAACAAGAAGACAGAACAAAAATAATCCTGCCAAATATGAAGAAATTCACAGAAAAGTCAGAACCTTATGTAAGGAGGCAAAAGAAACATGGCTTGAGAAAAATTGCAGAGAAATTGAAAAACAACACAACAGTAAAAATGCGAAACTAATGCACAAAAGAATTCAGGAGCTTACCAATCAAAGAACACGTACATCAGCAGGCTGCCTAAAGACAAAAGATGGAAGAGTCATAATAGAAAAAGAACAGATTTTACATGTATGGTCAGATTACGTGAAAAACCTTTATGACGATAACAGAGACGAACAGTATGATGTTCAGAATAATAATGAAGGGCCAACAATTTTGAAGATGGAGGTTCAGAATGCTCTTAATCATTTGAAATCTGGCAAGACCCCCGGTCCAGACAGCGTCACAACAGAAATGATTAATGCTTTAGAAGAATATGGAATAGATAAAGTTACCAGTCTGCTTAATACAATATATGATACTGGAAGTATACCTCATGAGTTATGTAATTCTGTATTTATTGCAATCCCAAAGGAATCAGGAGCCTTGGAATGTGATCAACATCGAACAATTAATATAATGAGTCACATCACGAAGATTTTGCTAAGAATTATCATGCAAAGAGTGAGGAGGAAAATACAACCTGAAATAGGAGAAGAACAATGTGGGTTTGTAGAAGGCAAGGGTACAGTAAATGCTGTGTATATACTGAGAACCGTAATCGAACGTTCTATAGAAGTAAACAAAGATCTACACCTTTGCTTTATTGACTACACAAAGGCTTTTGATAAAGTGAGACATGTCAACATGATAAGGATGCTTGAAGATCTACAAATTGATGGGAAAGACCTTAGACTTGTAAAAAACATATATTGGAAACAACAAGCTGCCATAAGAGTTGATAATGAAGTAAGCCAATATCAGCCTATTAAGAGAGGTGTGAGACAGGGATGTGTAATGTCTCCAGATCTGTTTTCCCTGTACAGTGAAAATATTTTCAGAAATATTGAAGATATGGAAGGAATCAACATTGGGGGACGATGCATCAATAACATTAGATATGCAGATGATACAGTATTAATTGCAGACAATGAACAGGACCTGCAAAATTTAGTAGATGCGGTTGTTACACACAGTGAACAACAAGGGTTAGAATTAAATTGTAAAAAGACACAGATTATGGTCGTCACTAGGAAGAACGAAATACCACAGTGTAATATACAAGTAAATGGGAATATTCTTCAACAAGTGAATAGGTACAATTATCTTGGAACAGTGATAACATCTGATGGGAGATGCCTGGAAGAGATTAGAACAAGAATCGCCATGGCAAAAGTAGCCTTTAGCAAGATGAAAAACATACTGACCAATAAAAAGATGTCAATTGAAACGAGAAAAAGAGTGTTGAGGTGCTACATAGAACCTGTACTTTTATATGGATGTGAAGCTTGGACAATGAGCAGCCAGGCTGAAAAACATCTGATGGCTGTAGAAATGTGGTTTCTGAGGAAAATGCAAAGAATACCATGGACAGCCAGAAAGACCAATGAACAAGTCCTTCAAGAAACAAATGAAGATCGTAAACTGATCAGAGACATTAGACGTAGACAGTCACAATTTTTTGGACATGTTATGAGAAGAAATGATTTGGAGAACTTGGTGACAACTGGTAAGATCGAGGGGAACAGACCAAAGGAAAGACCTAGAAACAAGTATCTGGATGGCTTGGCCTTGTGGCATGGTCGAGACAGAAACACGGAACTGATCCACGACTCTGGTGATCGAGTGAGATGGCAGAACATGACCGCCCACGCTTACCGGCATGGCACATGATGGATGGATGGATTAGAGTAATTCTGTGTAAGGAGTCTTCTGTAAATAATTTTATGTAAGTTTGTGTAAATATTTCTAAGAAAGTAATCTGTAAATATTAGTTACGATCATTTGAAAACCGTTTCAATGGCTTTATTACAAAAGCATGAAAGAAACATTAACAGGTGTGGTAGAATTAAAGAAAGCATTCATTTTGAATGAATTGTGCACCATGGGTTGGTCATAAGAAATCGCCATTGGCATTCAGGCAAGCATTTCATTGCTTAGGTAGTCGGCGAATGCCGTCCGCAAATAGAAAAGATTGTGGTTGCTCACTAAACCAAGTGTTTACCGCGTTCATTATGTCTGCATCTGTGTGAAATCGTTGCCCCTTGAGAGCCTTTTTGGAGGACCGAACAATTGCAAATCACATGGCGACAAATCAGCTTTATAGGCTGGATGTTGCTGAATATTTCACTTATTCCTTGCTAGTGCTTCCTGCACAATCTTTGCGACGTGCGGACAAGCATTATCGTGCAACAAAATTACACCGCTAGAAAGCATGCCGGATCGTTTATTCTTAATGGCTTTTTGCGGCTTGTCTAGAGTTTGCAAGTAGTGGGTAGAGTTGATGTTGACACCAGTTTCTTTAAAGTCGGCCAACAATAGCCCTTTATGGTCAAACAATGCGCTCAGCGTACTCTTACTAGCGGAAATCTGTAACTTTAATTTTGTGGCTTTTTATGATCCAGCATGCTTTCATTGCATGCTTTCTCTTTTGCTGCTCGGCTAAAAGTGGTGACACCATGATTCATCGCCTGCCACTAAGTGGAAGAGAATGTCATCACCCTCCACTCTGTAACGCAATAAGTGGTTCAAACACCATCCCATGCGTTCCTCTTATTTGGTGGTAGGTCAACATCCGTGGTACCCACTGTGAACACACCTTCCGATATTGCAGTTTCTTACGAACTACCTTTTGAATTGTTCCAATTGATATATCAAATTCTTTCGCTACCGAACGTATGCTTCGACAACGGTTCATCTGTACTGCTGCATCAAATTTGGCGATGGTTTTTTCTGTTGCAACAATATGCGCTTGACCCGACCGTCGAAGATATGTCGTGAACTGGCATCCTTTCCGAAACATTCATCCCCAGTCTATCACTGTTTTGTCTTCGACACACATTTGTTACCGTACGCTGCCTGCATTCTTCGATGAATGTCTATTGGTCGACATCCTTCAAATCAAAGAAACTGAATCACCGCTCTTTGAGCTTATTTGGACGAATTTTGGATCAACCCGGACATTTTCTAAACGGTCAGAAACAGAACCTATGCATCATGAGACGATAAGCACGTGCTCTTTTATTCAATGGTCAGTACTTATCACATGACTATGACATGATCATTGTCAATTACGAGCGTGCGGCACGAACGGATTTCAAATGAACGCCCCTTATAGTTCTCTGTACGTAGAGCTCTCTGTCAGTAATTCTCTGTATGTCTATGAAAATAGTCACCGTAACAGGTGTTGTTAAGTAATCGTTGTGTATGTAATAATGTGTAAATCGTTCTCTAAAACTATTTCTTTATAAGCAATGTTGTCATATTTCTTTCTATTTCTTGTTGTTCATTTCATGTTCTCATAATCTTATCTATTTCTTGTTTTTCATTTCACGTTCCCATAAGCTTTTCCATTTCTTGTTGTTCACTCCATATCTCCGAATCAAATGATATATTTTGTTGGTCTTTGCGTGTCTACACATTCCTTCCTTCTTAATGTTGTTAATTTCATTCTCCCATCTGTCTCGTGTTATTTCTTGTTGTTCCGTTCATATCCACTATATCCATAGTTATTTCTTGTTCATTCCATATTCACTGTTCCGGTGTTATTTCGTGTTCATTCCATGTTATGCTATCCCGTGTTATTTCATTTTCATTCAATGTTCTGCTATCCAGTGTTATTTCTTATTGTTAACATCAATTCTCCTGATTTCCTGTTATTTCTTATTCATTCCATGTTCTGCTATTCCTTATTATTTCGTGGTGTTAATTTCATGTCCTCAAAGCCCCCTTGTTTCAACGTCACGTCACATTAAAACATACTTTATTTCCTTATTTCCTTACTGCTACGTGTCACCTTCACAATTCAACCCACTTATCAACACTGTTATTTCTGGGTGTTAATTCTACTTCTTCAAATTCTTTGATATCGTGTTTACCATTCCATTTACCCCTGCCCTTTTCCTGTAATTTATCCTCGACCCTTCTACATCACCTGTCTGTTTCAGAAAGTCCATTCACATTGTGCATTGTTATACACTATACCAACCTTGTTGATTCCGGAAATAGCGACTGTCTACTAACTAATGATGTTTGCTAATTCCCTTCAGGCACAATGTACTAGCAAACGCTGTTACGTGGCGTAGTTGCACACTAAGACATGAAGAAACGCCAAAGAGAGGACCAGCGGGATTTTATTATCCATTGCTCGCCTTGAACTCAAGCGTAGTCAATACATGTGCTATTGCTTCAAGTGCACTGGAAAGATGTTTGCTTGTGGGTTAGCTTTTCATATTGCCAGTGTCCCTCACCATCAGGCGAACGCAGGCCGACTGCTGATATACTTGTAATTTACGTATCCAAGACAAGGACGAGAAGTCAACAATTTAGTCCATCTTACCGGTGTAGGTGGTGATGATGGTAATGGTGATGGTGACGGTGACGGTGATGATGAGAATGATGATAATGATGATGATCATTACGGTTTTATAATCACTTAATCTGTTACACATACATTGCATACATAAACATGTAAATAATTAGGCCGAAAATTTGAGGAAAACATAGGTTTATAATACTATGCATTACTATATTTCCCTCACCGCAGACATCTCAATAGATAAATAATTAGATAGAATATTTCAGGAGAAAATAGATTTATGCTAACATACGTGACAATATGTCTTTCTTGCTTGCTTGCTTCGCCTTGTTTCACCTACACGTCACATTGAAATGTACTTATATACACGTTTCTCCACTGCCACGTGTCAACTTCAGAATTCACTCTCTTTATTAACAGTGTAAGCAGGATTCGTCAGTGACTCCATTGTAATGGTTTCACGTGAGTCTGTATGGCCTACCTTTCTTCTGTAATAATCACTTCTCGGTGATACTCTTGAGCGGTTGTGATTGTAGCTATAAGATCTTGTCTGTAGTGATAAAATCTCCGCCGTCGAGCAAACACGGCAGGGGATTCTGATCGTCAGAGGCAGTCCCCCTTGCGCGAATGTGTTGGCCCTTTTACCTACTTGACATTCTTTAGGGGTGGGCTCGTCCGGGTCATGACTCCGGACGTCTTTACCCTGCCGTGAGAGACGTTCGGTCGATTTAGTTGTCTTTGTTGTTTGTGCTTGCTTGTCCCTTAGCTGTGAACATGACAACTCTTAAGGGCCCCCCCACCCCCTCTCCGTGATCGTGGGGAGCCAGCTTCCTCCCCAGCCACTGCCTCTATTGCCTCCATTCGTCTCTTTTGCCATGTACTTTATCCGTGACTAGTTCATGTCGCCGCACTTTAATAGGAAGCCGGTTCTTCCTTTGGGTTTCTCGGCCAACTTCTTGGTCTCTGCAGCTGAGTGCAACCTACGGAAGACGACTACCGCCCTGGTATGGAGGTTGGTCTTCGGCCGACATTTGCATGATTTAACTACTGCAGCAGGGAGACGATTGCCCCACCGAACAGTCATTTACTTAGATGCACTACCCTCGCTCGGTGGGAAGGATATGGAGTCGACACGAGGCAGTGCAAGTTCTTCTCTTAGTTGAGAGATTGTTAGTAGCTCTGCAGTAACCGCTTTACCATACTAGTTTCGGGACATATCCCAATCCATGATTCGGCAGTTCCACAGCCAGCACGAGGCCGTTTCGGCTACATCACCCAGTTGATTTTGTGCCCGAGTTCTCGCTTGTCCTGTTATGCCCATTTGCTTTAATGCATCATGCACGGAGTGGGAGTCTATACCTCTTGCGCCTACCTCAACAGCGAATACCCTTACAGTGTACCCTTCCAGTCTCAGACTAGCGACCTTGTCACCGCACTTATCTATCTTCTAGGTATGCTGCTCCTCGATATTTGACGCGTAAGGGACTGTCAGCTCAATCAGCATTAGCTGCTTGCCGACGAAGAGTGAAGTACGATGTCAGGTCGCAAGCCAAACTGTCGTATCATCTCAGGTTATTCCCCGTGGCTCTTTAGGTCCACGGTTAGCTCCCAGTCACCAGCGTCATCGAAACGGTCGGAAGCGGCAAGTCGGCAGCGCAGCTTTCTGTGTGATGCTGTCCGGCTCAGACGCACTTAATCCCCAGCGGCATCGGCCTGGCCCGTCTGCATGCATTCTGGCTACATCCACTAAAGCTGCCACCTCGGTGAGGACTTTGTTCTGGCGCCATGTGAATCGGCCTTGGGTTAGAGCTATCTTGCATGCGGACAATACGTGATCCGCTGTCTGGTCCTTTTTACAGAAGGAACAGGAAGAGTCGTTGGCTTTACCCAACTTGACCAGGTTGGCAGCTGAGGGCAGTAGAGGGATTGGATGACGAAACCTAAGCGCAGTGATGCCATACGCCATATTTCATTCCATGTAAGGGATTTCTGCACTATCTCTTCCCGTGACATCCATTGGCCCTGCTGCGCCTGTTGGGCAGAACCCTTCGCAATCTTTCTTCGTCCTCTCCCTCGCGGATTTCCTAAACCATCATGTCTCTGCTGTCTTTAGTCGTCGCCCTGGACCACATCGGGCTCAGTCATGGTTCCCAAACCCCCTTCTGTCCGACTGGGTGTGCCCCATGACCTCCTTCACGTGGAGTGCTGTCTGGGCATCTCCGACCACGCTGACGACTTTTCACTTCCTTCCCATTCTCAGGGCGGGCTGTGTGCTACTGACTGCTTCATAGGGAGTCTGGCTTTTCCGACTTTGAACTCCTCCATGAGGGACCGGAACGGGAGGATGAGCTTACTCTGCTTACAGTATGATGTGACCGTCGTGGGGCATGGTGGTGCACCAAGCCACTTCCCTATGTACTTGTTTACTTTCAAATACATTGTCTTCACTGTAGTCATTCCTATGGCACATGTCAGTAGCGACGACAGGAGTTTAAGAATAAGCATGCATTGGAGACACAAGATCTTGAATTTTCCCATCAGACTGCTTTGGTCCATGGTTCGCAGACCATTCCCCAACACTTCTTGTATCTCTACCACCGCGTTCCTGTCCATCAGAGTTGCATCGTACACATTGTCCGGCAACAACCCTTTACGATCGACAGTCTTCTCGATTTCTTGGGCTTGAAGCTCATCCTGCACCAGCGAATCATATCGTTTAATCTGCGGAGGATGCTGCGGCTATCACTCTCCTTCGGTGTCAGGATTGTCGTGTCGTCAATTAAAGCCTTCAGTGGCGGAATGTTTCCTTCCTCGCTAAGTTTTGGACCGTGTGCTTACCCGGATGCCGCATCCAGGATAATCTGCATGATCATGACGAATAGCATCGGCGAAATCGTACATTCCATGGCAATATCCACCTGTAGGTCTATCCATCCTGTCGTGAACATCTTGGTCAAAAACCGGAGAGAGAAGACCGAGAAGTAGTGCTTAAGCATCGCTATAATCTCCTCGGACACGTAATATGCACATCTGGTAGGGCAATGACCCGTACGCGTTGGCCAGATCCAAGCATATCACGCGCAATTCCTCCTTCTTAATCTTCGTTCTCTGGAGAGCTTCCCAGATCATGGTGCTGTATTCTAGACATCCACGGACCCCTTTTTGAACCGACGTGTCGACGTACTTATTCCTCATCAAGCACGTCATGATTCGACTGGTCATGACTGAGAAGATTATTTTCCCCTGGACGCTCAGGAGATGGATCAGCCTGAATTATGCAATACTGATTGAGTTTTGCTCTTTGGGAATGTAGTTGGGCCCCGGTGCCGACTTTCCACATGCTTTTTTGATCATCGCAACCACCTCGCTCCACAACGGAGGCTTGGCATTAAAACCCACAGTTGATTACTCCGGCCATTTGACTCCCTCAATTTCTCCGAGTGGGACGCCCCGCAGGGAATTGGAGTGCGTCTTCACGAGATTGTTCTCTAGTGCCTCTATGCTGACAATCAGGCTGCCGGATCATGGCTGCTCAAAAAAGTGCCGTGCAAACTTGTATGGTTCCCGGAAGAATTTTCACGATCCTTCCTGTTTTTCCGACTATTCTTGCAGAACCTTTCCGCTCGGTAGAGGCCATTGTGCCTGGCTTTCAGATGTTGCCAAACCTGGCGCAAGCCTACTTTCTCATGCTGCTGCTTTATACCGTCTCCGAGCGGCTTTCATCTGAGCTCTTACCTCCTCTAGCAGCTTCTGCCGCCTGGTCTTCCTCGGGCTAGCTGCTTCCTTCCTCTAGCTGCTACCAAATTGACGCCGCGACTGGAGGTATACAATCTCTCCGAACTGTTGCACTTTCTCTTCTATTGACTTGTGTTTTAGCTCATCCTCTATAACACGGGAACACGTCTCATCTAGTCGCGCCCATTCTGCCTTCTCTGTGGCAGGTGGGAACTTGATCTTCACCCTGAGACTCCCGGAAGGTTGCTCGGGTGCGTCACATGTGACATCGATTTGAGTCTTCTCAGCACTGTGGGATTCTCCCTGGCTGAGATCCCCTGACGTCTGATATCATTTTTACGCGAGCCCTGTCGTGTCTCCTGTGACTTACTCTCGCATTTCTTTCGTCCAGCGTGAATTCTCATTCCCCAGTAGGAGGCAAAGCTTTTACCTCAGATGCATGCCCAGCCCTGTCGTTCGGCTGAGGTCATGGACGGTTGGATGGTCTGGGTCGTCAACGTGTTATCACTGGTGGATCCTTCATGCTCCCCCTCCCCGTTTCGGAGGATCCAAGGGGCATCTATTTTTTCTTCTGTTTGACGCGACAAGGACATTATAAAATCCAATCAACTTTATTTTCAAAGGGTAACAAATTGGGCGCGCAGGCCCGTCTTACATTCGGCCCTTCCAATCACTCGTCTTTCGTTCATCAAGAGCATTATACATTTACATAGGAAGAAAGATAAACATTGTGAAATGAATGTTGTAAACATAATCAAGACAAATTACCATGTTATGAGGCCCATATCCCATCTACCCATACATCACCCCACCCACACACACACACCCAGGGACACATACATACCCCACCAAGCAACCCATCCCCCTCCCGAACATCCCCCTCCCTCACACACTGCCCTCACCTGTTCCCCCAACCATAACACATTCGTCACCCACAAACATCCCCCACCAACCCACACATCCCACGCCAACCCACATACACATCCTAACCCACACATCCTCTCCCCCACCCACACCTCCAACCACCCATCCCCCAGCCACATCTCCATCGACCACATATTCCCCACCCACGCACACACATCCCCCACCAACCCACACATCGCACATCCACTCACACATCCCCAAACCATACACACACATTCCCACCAACTGACATCTCCCTACCTCCACACACACACACACACACACACACACACACACACACACACACATCTCCCTAACCACCTATACATCCCCAATCCATTCACACACACGCCACCACCCACACGTACATCCTCCACCCACCCACACATGCCCTAACCCAATCCCCCACCACACACCCCCACCCGCACATCACATACATCCTCTACCACGCAATATTCCCAACCCACACACCGCAAACATATCCCTCACCAACACATCCCACACCCACATACCACTATACATCCCCACCTACACACCACACATATATCCCCCACCCACATACCACATAATATTCCCACCCACACTCACACAGATACCTTGACCCATCCTCCCCACATACCCCCACCCACACACACATACACCACCTACACAATATCCCCAACCAACACACCACGCGCCTCTCCCCACCCACACATGCATTTCCCACCCATCCACCAACACACACTCACTCACGCACAAATCCTCCACTATGCACCCACACACCCCCACCAACTCCCATCCAAACATCTCTCGATCACAATACCCCTATTCAGACACATCCTCCACCCACTCACGCATCCTACCCAGGACACATACACATCCCTCACCCACCTTTTATACAATATTAGGGGTGGTCAGCCCGGTCTGCTGTCGGCCCCACCGTTTCACTGGTGGACCCAGTTCCGCCACTGCGCTGCAGCAGTGCCAGTCCTTCCAGGGCGTCACTCTGTCTTTCCAGAATGTCCATCCGTCTATCCGGATTATCTGATAGACTGACCATAAATTAGTGATAAAACTCCGCCACGGAGCAAATACGGCAAACACGTACCTTATTTTTCATTTCCTTCTTGTTTCTTCAGCTGCTTGTTAATAATGTGTACACAAGAAGTCATGCCGTCTCCGTGGCCAAAGGCTTGCGAACGCGGTTCGTGAGTCGGGCACCAGGAGTTCGACACTCTGCCGCGACCAATTTGTGCATGATTCACCCCCAGTAACAATCCTGTTCAGCATGTCTTCTCCTTCATCTTCGTATCGATAGAGATGAGGCAGGGACAGGTCAGATCGGTTCATTTTGTATTACTCCTTCAATTGCCTGGGTACCCACCTTTAGCACACTTTCTTAAATTTCAATTGATCATGCAGTATGCTGTATGCTGAACCATGTGAGCACCCTATTGCAGATGCTACAGAGTCTATCGTTACTCGCCTGTCACCTCTAATCATCTCCTTCGTTCGTTCGTTCGTTCGTTCGTTCACCCGCTGCACGAATGTTTCTGTTGCCATCTCAACAGGACGACCAGATAGGATTTCATCAACAATTTTAGAGCGTCCTTGAGAAAACTTTTCTACCCAGCTATACAATTTTTATGGGACAAACATTTGTTAGCATTAAACAGGAAACATTTCCTTATGAATTTCCTTTGCAGGCAGTCCTTTTGCCCACAAAATACGCAAACTAGAACGTTGCTCTTTGGTTGTACACTCCGTTAGTACAGTCGCCATTTTGCTTATGCACTGCGCATGCGCATGAGACACCTAGCGCCACCTGACGAACGGGAATATAAAGTTCGATGTTGCTGTCACCTAATGACACCTGTAGAAACCACCAGCTACATTTACCTGCCATCTCACAGAACAGTGTGATTTACTTATTGACTCGCCCTCATAAATGAAAGATGGGACATGAAAATTGACAGGAGATTGTGTGTCTATAGTTATATGTATTTGTCTTTCAATGAGTACATCTAAATATGTCGATAATTAGATACAATTTTTTTCCGTTAACATCATCAACTACCAGCACTGGCCCTATATCACACATCATCTGGGACGAAACCAAGAGAACCCCAAGAAGACAATGGATTGACGACATCAAAGACATTATACAATCACACGGAATGACCCTATCCAGTGCCCCCATCGGCCGCTAAAGCGCAAATTATTCCTCCCCGCGACGTTTGATGGCAGAAGTGGAAGATGTTGATGATGATGATGATGATGATGATGATGATGATGATGATGATGATGATGATGATGACGATGATGATGATGATGATGATGATGATGATGATGATGATGATGATGATGACGATGACGATGATGATGATGATGATGATGATGATGATGATGATGATGATGATGATGATGATGACGATGATGATGATTTTTACGTTCGCTCGTTTTGAACTCTATCGTAGTCCACACGGGACTGATTGTTGCTTGACCCCCAGCTTTCCCCTGTTACCAGTCCTTCGCCATCAGACGAACCCACTCCGATTTCTGAGGTACTTGTAAGTTACGTCTCCAAATCAAGGACGAGAAGTCAACGTTTAAGTAAAACTTACCGGTGTTGGGAGACAATATTGAGATATATAAATAAAGGAGAACATAGATTTATGATTAAAAGCTTTTATATATATATATACAGTCACAATCTGTCAATATATATATATATACCCTTCAATGCGTATACCAGTTGTCTAAATAAGTCGATAAAATATTAAAGTTAAACATAGATTTATGATAACATACATAATATTATATGTCTTTCTTGAGTGCTTGCTTCGCCTTGTTTCACCGACACGTCACATTACTGTATTCATTCATTCATTCATTCAGTAGCATGTCCTTTGCAAAACCTCGCTCCCATAACAACCTTCCGGAAAGCTTCTCGATCATAAGCAAGATGTCCCGCGTCTGATACCCCCATCTGGAGATCATCCGTCACATCCTGCACCCATCTTCTCTTTGGCCTTCCCCTTCCTCTCTTCCTGGGCATATACCCTTCCATTATTGTTCTCTTCAGATGTCAGGTCTTAGTCAGATATAACTGAGCTACCGTATAACAGTAGACGGTACTACCTGGTTTCTGTTAGCGCCGAACATTGGGCGGCGCTTACCAAACCCGACACCCCACATTGTGCCAACAGCTTCGGTTGGAAGAGCGCAATTGGGAGGGTACAAGCCTTACCCTAGTGCGAGGAAATGCAACCCAAAGACAAAATAAGTCATGGCAGGGCAGACCAGGCCCTAAGCCTTGGTTGGCAGCTGGTCTAGGATCGAAGCTCCGACAGGCGGACAGTTAGAGCATTGCTTTGCTGATCCGGCAGCTTCTGCAGCTTGTCTTGTTCCAGATGTAGGGGTGTTAACTTTCCTCTGGAGTGAACTAGGCAGGCCGAGAGAGGGATCATGCTGCATGGGCAACACATGGTTTCTTTATTTTAGCCCAGGCTTTGTGCTATGGAGAGGCAATAACTCCATCCCTGGTCTTAACCGGTCTCGGAATCAAAGCGAGAGGCAACTGTTACGGGTTATAAGTCCTTGTCAGTTGGCGTAGACATGGGGCGCCACGCGTTGCCTCTGACGGTGGGAGTCACCTACAGGTGTCCTGATCAGCTACCGCCCGCCTCAAGCTGGGCAGCCCCCGGCCAATTGGGTGCTGATCCGCCACAGCCTGCCTGCTTCAATGGGTGCTTGGGGCTAGGACAAAATCTGAATCGCAGGCTGTAAAACCAATGCACCAGGCACTAATAAAAAGAATAATAGAAACCTCAAGCTACGGCTTGCAACCTGGAACGTGAGAACCATGTGTCCAGGATTTTCCACTGACTTGACAAATATAGACGATGTGAGAAAAACGGCTGTGATTGATGCTGAACTCAATCGTCTTAACATTGATATTGCTGGCCTGCAGGAGACTCGCCTCGCTGAGGAAGGGTCACTCAGGGAAAACAATTACACCTTTTTTTGGAAGGGAAGAGGGCAGGCAGAAAAAAGGCATCACGGTTTGGGCTTTGCAGTGAAGAATTCGCTACTGGGAATGATTGATATCCCAGCTGGAGGTAATGAAAGATTATTATCACTGCGCTTGGCAACCTCTTGTGGATTTGCTACCATTCTCACTGCATATGCACCGACACTCACTTCCTCTGATGATGTGAAAGATACATTCTATGAGCAGCTAGACTCTGCGATCAAGGCAGTTCCAAAATCCGACTACATTTATATGCTCTGTGATTTCAATGCTCGTGTGGGCAAGGACTCGAGTTCATGGCCAGTGTGCCTTGGAAAATACAACATCGGTCGCATGAATGATAATGGGCAAAGGCTGCTGGAGTATTGCACTAAAAATGACCTATGTATTACAAACTCCATTTTTAAAACAAAAGAGATGCATAAGGTCACATGGAAACATCCAAGATCCGGCCATTGGCATCAGCTGGACTGCATTATCACACGGAGACAACATCTGAACCATACATCATTAACTCGAAGTTACCACAGTGCTGACTGTGATACAGATCATTCTTTGGTTGTTGCAAGGGTTAGACTGAGACCAAAGAGAATCTACACAGCTAAACACAAGTCTAGCCCCAGGATTAATATTATTAACACTCACGATCCTGGAAAGTGCTTTGAATTTCAACAGCAACTTTAGGACGCTTTCAATGATACATCAGAAAATTGTATAGTAAATGATAAATGGAGTAAACTTAAGGAAACTATTTATAAAACAGTGGTAGGGGTTTACGGCACTGTGGATCATAAGAGGCAGGACTGGTTTGCGGCAAACAGCCAGATACTGCAGCCCTTGATTGATAAAAAGAAGATAGCTCTCTTAAGAAACAAGGAAAGACCAACGCGTAACACTCTGAGTGAGCTGAAGCAAGCGAGGAAGGATGTACAAAAGGCTGCCAGGCAGTGTGCGAATGACTATTGGATCAAGTTATGTGAGTCCATTCAAATCGCAAGTGATAAGGGAAACATCAGAAGCATGTATGAAGGGATAAAGAAAGCCTGTGGTCCAATGATCAAAAGAAGTGCACCGCTGAAAACCTTGACTGGAGAAATCATCACTGATAAGAAACAGCAGATGGATAGATGGGTCGAGCACTATTTAGAGCTTTACTCAAGTGAGACCAAGCTGGCGGATGATGCCCTCAACGCCATAGAAGCCCTGCCAACTCTTGACCACCTGGACACACTTCCCACTATAACAGAAGTTAAGTGTGCTATAAATGAGCTTGCATCTGGCAAGGCTCCAGGTAAGGATGGGATTCCAATAGAGGTGATCAGGAGTGGGCAAGACACCCTCGCTCTAGCAGATCCACCAGCTAATAGAGCTATGCTGGCGAGAAGGACAAGTCCCACAGGATTTCAAAGATTCATACATCATAACGCTGTACAAGAACAAGGGAGATCGGAGCGACTGCAACAACTATAGGGGTATCTCACTTCAGTGTATTGTTGGGAAAGTATTTGCCAGAATTGTCCTGCGCAGACTTCAAGTCCTGGGAGATCAAGTCTACCCCGAATCACAGTGCGGCTTCCGTCAGAACCGGTCTACCATTGATATGATATTCTCATTGCGACAGATGCAAGAAAAATGCCGGGAACAAAATCAGCCACAGTTTATTGCCTTCATCGACCTCACAAAGGCATTCGATTTGGTCAGTCGTGAGGGTCTGTTCAAAGCACTAAGAAGATTGGCTGTCCACCAACTCTTCTGCTCCATTGTGGAATCGTTCCACACAGGCATGAAGGGTATAATCAAGTTTGATGGCTCAACTTCAGAAGAGTTTGAAATCAAGAGTGGAGTTAAGCAAGGTTGTGTACTAGCCCCCACCCTCTTTGGGATATACTTTTCACTTCTACTGAAATATGTCCTTTCGTGATCAGGATGACGGTATATACATTCACTCACGCTCAGATGGTGGCCTCTATAATGCTCAGAGATTGAAGGCCAAGACCAAAATTAGCAGGGTACTAATCAGAGAGTTGCTTTTTGCGGATGATGCTGCGATTACGACCCACTCTGAGGAAGAATTACAACATCTACTATCTGCATTCTCCAATGCTTGTTCTGAATTTGGTTTAACAATTAACAAAAAGAAGACACAGATTATGTCACAAGGTGCACATGGTGTACCATCAATCTTTATTGACGACGCCGAACTGGAGATAGTAGACCATTTTACATATCTTGGATCAGAGGTAAATAGCAAATTATCCCTCGATCAGGAAATCAACATCAGGATTGGCAAGGCAGCAACAACAATGAACATGTTAGCAAAAAGAGTCTGGGAGAACAGGAAGCTTACTGCCAAAACAAAAGTCCTCGTCTACCAAGCCTGTGTCCTTAGTACTCTTCTTTACTGGCAGTGAAACCTGGACAACTTACTCACGCCAAGAGAAACGTTTAAACAGCTTTCATATGCGGTGTCTGCGAAGAATACTTGGTATTAAGTGGCAAGACAAAATCACAAATACTGAAGTATTGGAAAGATCAGGTTGTGTGACGGTGTATTCCATGCTCAGTCTTCGTAGACTTAGATGGATAGGACACGTTAGGAGGATGGATGATGGTAGAATACCAAAGGACATCTTTTTTGGTGAATTACAGACGGGTAGGAGATCTCAGGGTCGGCCTCTACTACGATACAAAGATGTGTGTAAGCGGGACATGATTGATACAGGCATTGATAATGCACAATGGGAGCACGTCGCCGTTGAACGTGTTGCATGGAGGGCAACTATCAGAAATGGAATAAAGACAAAGGAGAAAATGATTGCAGATAAAGCACACACAGAGCGTGAGAGACGTAAGATGGTGCAAAATGGTGGAAATGACAATGTTTTCACATGCACCTACTGTGGGCAAACATTTGCAGCAAGAATTAGCCTTACCAGCCACACTCGCCACCGCCATGGATCGTAGTTATTGCCATATGACAGTTATTAAGCCTTTTTGAAGCACAATGTACCAAACTATCGTCTGTCAAGACGGAAAGGTGCCAATGTAATTGTTCTCTCCAAACTTTCGTGACGTTTTAAGTGACCAAAATACTTCAATTTTCTTTGTTTTATCGTCTTTAATAGCCATCCCTCCTCAGTATTCAAGTCTTGAAGTATGGATGCATTTGTTCTTTTCTTTACCCAAGATATTCTTAGAACTCGTCTATAACATTTATATTCAAAGGCGTTTATGCGCTGTTCAGCTTGTTTAGTAAGTGTCCATGTCTCATAGGCGTATGTTGCAATGGGAAAGATGCATGCTCTTAAACATCTAATTTTTGTAGTTCTGTCTGTCCCACTCCATAATTTATTCATCTGCATTAGTCTTTGAAGAGTAATGGACAGTCGCCGTTTAATTTCTTTCATTGTGTCACCGTTATTGGTAATCAATGACCCAAGATATTCAAAATTTTCCACCACCTCCAATTTTCCCCCATTAATGTATATTTCTTCCTCCATAGTAGTTTTATCTGTATGCATTATCTTTGTTTTTGCTATGTTAAGATATAAATTGTGATTGTCACTATTCAATTGGGTTGAGGCTATTAGGTTTTCTATGCCATTCTGTGTTGTGGATAGTAATACTGTATCATCAGCATATCGAATCTCTGGTATGTCATGACCGCCGATATTTAGGGCATCATATGGCTCCCTGTTTATATCATCTCTTACATTTCTCATTATATTTTCGGCGTACAGGTTAAACAAATAGGGTGACAGCACGCAGCCCTGACGGACTCCTTGCTTGATGTCAAACCAATCTGATGTCTCGCCATCTATTCTAACTGCTGCTTGTTGGTCTAGATATAGCATTTTTATGAGATGTACTATATGTGATGGGAAGCCCATATTCCTCATGATTTCCCAAAGTTTATGATGTTGTACACAGTCAAATGCCTTTGAATAATCCACAAAACATGAGAATAGGTTTACATTAAATTCTCTGCACTTCTCTATTATTAAACGCATGTTGAATATGTGATCTCTTGTTCCTCTTCCTTGTCTAAATCCAGCTTGAACCACGTTAATCTCTTCTTCCATTTTCTTACTAAGTCTTCGCATTATGACTTTCAGTAGAATTTTACTTGCATGACTGATCAGGGCAACAGTTCTATAGTTGGTGCATAATTTCAGGTTGCCCTTTTTTGGTATTGGAATGAAGATAGTTCTCTTCCAATCTTTTGGCTATATACCATATTTCCAAATCTTTGTACATAATGCATGATATATGTGTATGCTTTCTTCTCCTCCCGCTTTAATTAGTTCAGCTGGTATCTCATCACATCCAGGTGATTTACCATTCTTCAGATTCTTTATAGCCCAAGCAATTTCATCTAATGAGGGTTCAGGTTCTGTCTCTACTGTCATTGGCTCATGTATCCCATTCATATCCTCACTGTCACTCATATCATACATTTCACTGCAGTACTCCTGCCATCTTTCTAGAATTTGCCTAGATTCTGTTAAGGTATTTCCCATCTTGTCACAGATAACATTCAATTGAGGTTGAACATTTCTTGTCAATAACTTCATTTCTTTGAACATTTCATAATCTCTTCCAGCCTTATGATATTGCTCTATTCTGGTACAGCAATCTTGTATATATTGATTTTTGTCCTTTCTTGTGTTCTTTCTTATTTCTTGAGTTAAAGATTTATACTTCATCCTGCTATCGGATTCATCTCCTTTCTGTTTCAGCTCCCTTCGTTGTTTTATTAATTCTAAACGTGTCTAATGTAATCCATGGCTTAAGTTGCTTTTTCCTGGTCGGAATTAGATCTTTGGCTGCAGTTATCAAGATATCTCTAGCTTGTACTGCCAGTTCATCAGGTGTCATTTTTTCTTGTACAGACATCAAGACCCCAAAGCGATTCCTAACTTCTATGTTGTATGCGTCTGGTATGTTTGTGAGATCAAAACGAAGTGGCCTTGGTCCTCGGGTAAGCTTTTTGAGTTTTAATTTCAGATCTGCTGCTAGTAACTGATGATCTGTATCACAGTCTGCACTTCGTAGGGTTTTTGCAGATGTTATGCTTGATCTCCATCTTCTATGTATTAAAATATAATCTATCTGATTTTTGGTAAAACTGTCTGGAGACTTCCATGTGAAGAGTCTTCTTGGATGTTGTTTAAAAAGTGTGTTGGCTATCGTTAACTCATTTTCTGTGCAAAATTCAATTAATTTGTCACCTGCATCATTTCTATTTCCTAATCCAAATTTTCCTAAAACGTGTCTCTCATTTTCAGCTCTGCCTGCACCTACTTTTGCATTAACATATCCCATTATTATTGCTATATCATTATGACCAATCTTATTTAATGTGTCTTGTAGTGTGTTGTAAAAATCTTCAATTTCGTCCTCCTCTGCTGCTGACGTAGGTGCATATATCTGTATGAGAGTTGTGTTTTTTGGACGGCCTTTAAGTCTAATAGTGAGGATTCTATCACTAACTGGATTATATCCCATTAAAGTTTTTGCAGTTGTCTTATCTAAACAAAATGTCACTCCACTCTGGCCTCCGACATCTCTACCAGAATAAATGAAAATACTTCCATTTTCAGTTGTAAAATGTTCCTTGCCGCTCCAGCGATGTTCACTAATTCCTAAAATTTGAATGTTTAACCTCTCAATCTCATCACACACTACTTTAAGCTTTCCCTCATACAAACTTCTCACATTCCACGTTGCCATTCTCACTCTGTTTCTTAGTCTGACACAGGGGATTTCCTTGGTAACACAGTCAGGATTAACTCCGTCATCACGATTACTAGTACTCGTCCCTGCGTCACACTCTTCCCCAGTGTTATCTGATCTGCCTGGCCTGGGGGTCTCGCCACCAGATCTCTTTCTTATTATGTTTTCTTTCATGGTTGTTATGGTTTCTTGGAAAGTTTTGCAGAAGATAGTTTGCCATTGCTTTCCTTCTGGGCAGTGACTGTACTAGTCGGTGGCCATAGCCATTGTCTCTACTGATGAGATCATCTGCCTATCGCCGCAGAGTGCAAGACCATAACCAACAACAATCTGTCGGCTGCTCTCACATTCCATCCACCACCTGCTTCCATGGCTTCACGTAACCCTGATCGGGGGGCTAAACGGGTACTCCACCTTGCCCAAGGGTGTCCCGTAGACTAACAATACATATATACACATTTCCCTACTGCCACGTGCCAACTTCAGAATTCACTCTCCTTATCAACAGTCTGAGCCGGATTCGAAAGTGATTTGTTATGGTTTTCTTCTGAATGGTTTTCTCCTGCAACGATTTTCTTCTGCAATGGTTTTATCCTGCAATGTTTATTTTTTGTGCAATGGCTTCCTTCTGTATTAATTAGAGTTCGGGAATACTCTGGGGCGGCTGTAGATATGCGATCTTGATTGTGGCATATTGTGTTTTCTGCGGCAGCTGTGGTTGTAGATATGATATCTTGTATGTAGCATATAGTGTTTTTTTTGGACGACTATGATTGTAGATATTGATTGATTGATTGATTGATTGATTGATTGATTGATTGATTGATTGATTGAGGAACCGACATCACAGCATTCGGGGCATTCCCATAAGCGCTCCGTCCCCATCCTCAGCAGCCAGCGAAGATTGTAGATATGATATCTTGTATGTAGCACATAGTGTTTTCTTGGACGATTGTGACTGTAGATATAAGATCTTGTATGTAGCATAACAATTATCTCGGAACAGTAATAACATCTGATGGGAGATGCCTTGAAGAGATTAGAACAAGAATCGCCGTGGCAAAAGTAGCCTTTAGCAAGATGAAAAACATATTGACCAATAAAAAGATGTCAACTGAAACGAGAAAAAGTGTGTTGAGGTGCTACATAGAACCTGTACTTTTATATGGATGTGAAGCTTGGACAATGAGCAGTCAGGCTAAAAAAACATCTGACGGCTGCAGAAATCTGGTTTCTGAGGAAAATGCAAAGAATACCATGGACAGACAGAAAAACCAACGAACAAGTCCTTCAAGAAACAATTGAAGATCATAAACTGATTAGAGACATTAGACATAGACAGTCACAATTTTTTGGGTATGTTATGATAAGAAATGATTAGGAGAACTTGGTGACAACTGGTAAGATCGAGGGGAATAGACCCTAGAAAAGACCTAGAAGACCTAGAAGCAGTACCTGGATGGATTGGCCTTGTGGCATGGTCGAGACAGAAACACGGAGCTGATCCACGACTCTGATGATCGAGTGAGATGGCAGAACATGACCGCCCACGCTTACCGGCATGGCATGATGATGGATGGATGGATGGATGTAGCATACAGTGTTCACTTGGGCGGCTGTAGTTGTAGATATGAAATATTGTCTGTAGTATATATATATATATATATATATATATATATATATATATATATATATATTCCAAAGAGGGGCCCTATTTGGGACCCTCTTTTTTCCACAGAGCGACTCTCTTTGGAATACACTTTCCACTTCTACTGAAATATGCCTTTCGTGATCAGGATGGTGGTATATACATTCACTCACGCTCAGATGGCGGCCTCTACAATGCTCAGAGATTGAAGGCCAAGACCAAAATTAGGAGGGAACTGATCAGAGAGTCGTTTTTGCAGATGATGCTGCAGTTACGACCCACTCTGAGGAAGAATTGCAATGTCTACTATCTGCATACTCCAATGCTTGTTCTGAATTTGGTTTAACAATTAGCAAAAAGAAGACAACGATTATGTCACAAGGTGCACATGGAGTACCATCAATCTTTATTGACGAAGCCTAATTAGAGATGGTAGGCCATTTTACATATCTAGGATCAGTGGCACATAGCAAATTATCCCTAGATCAGGAAATCAACATCCGGATTGGTAAGGCAGCAACAACAATGAACAGGTTAAGAAAAAGAGTCTGGGAGAACAGGAAGCTTACTGCCAAAACAAAAGTTTCCTTTTCTATCAAGCCTGTGTCCTTAGTACTCTTCTTTATGGCAGTGAAACCTGGACAACTTACTCACACCAAGAGAAACGTTTAAACAGCTTTCATATGCGGTGTCTGTGAAGAGTTCTTGGTATTAAGTGGCAAGACAAAATCACAAATACTGAAGTATTGGAAAGATCAGGTTGTGTGACGGTGTATTCCTTGCTCAGTCTTCGTAGACTTAGATGGATAGGACATCTTAGGAGGATGGATGATGGTAGAATACCAAAGGACATCTTTTTTGATGAATTACAGATGGGTAAGAGATCTCAGGGTCGGCCTCTACTACGATACAAAGATGTGTGTAAGCGGGACATGATTGATACAGGCATTGATAATGCACAGTGGGAGCAAGTCGCCGCTGAACGTGTTGCATGGAGGGAAAAGATCAGAAATGGAATAAAGACAAAGGAGAAAATTATTGCAGATAAGTCACACACCGAGCGTGTGAGACGTAAGATGGTGCATGATGGTGGAAATGACCACGTGTTCACATGCACCCACTGTGAACGGACATTTACAGCGCGCATTGGCCTTATCAGTCACATTCGCTACTGCCATAGGTAAAAGTTATGTCTTTTTAAAGCACAAACTATCGCCTGTCAAGACGGCAAGGTGCCAGTGAATTATATATATATATATATATATATATATATATATATATATATATATATATATATATATATATATATATATATATATATATATATATATATATATATATATATATATATAATTCACTGGCACCTTGCCGTCTTGACAGGCGATAGTTTGTGCTTTAAAAAGACATAACTATATATATAAATATATATATATGCAGCGCTTACCAAACCCGACACCCCACAGTGTGCCATCATCGTCGGGCGGAAGAGCGCAATTGGGAGGGTACAAGCCTTATTCTGGTGTGAGGCAATACAACCTAAAGGCTAAATGTCATGGCAGGGCAGACCAGGCCCTAAGCCTTGGTTGGTAACTGGTCTAGGATCGAAGCTCCGACAGGCGGACAGTTAGAGCATTGCTATGCTGAACCGGCAGCTTTTGTAGCTTGTCTTGTTCCAGACGTATTGGCGTCACCTTTCCTCTGGAGTACACTAGACAGGATAATGCTGCGTGGGCAGCACATGGTTTCTAAATTCTGCCGAGGCTTTGTGTTATGGAGAGATAACCTCATTTTACAAACTGTCGTCTGTCAAGACGGCAAGGTGCCAGTCGATACATATGTGTTTCTTGGAATGTGTGTATGTTTATACAATCACACATATCTGTCCATTCAGACTTTAATATTCCCTTAGAACACACATAAAGGAGCACGGTGAATGTATTTCATTATTATTACAATGTAGGGGTGTGTTAATATATTAATGTATATCTTGAATCTGTGTGCCTGTGGCATATCTTACACTGTGTGTGTGTGTGTGTGTGTGTGTGTGTGTGTGCGTGTGGGTGTGTGTGAGTAAGTTTGTAAGTTTGTGAGTATTGTCATACCGTCTCTGTGTGTTATTGTGTGTGTTCGGGTCTGTTTGTGCATACTGTCATACCATGTCTCTCTCTCTCTCTCTCGCTCTCTCTCTCTCTCTGTATGTGCGCGTGTGTGTGTGCGTGTGTGTGTGTGTGCGTGTGTGTTTGTAGGCATGTTTGTGAATGTTCTTATATTGTGACCATGGGTATGGATTACATCAGACACGTTGGAATTAATAAGACAAAAAGGGAACTGAAACATAAAAGGAGGAAAAACCGATAACAGCAGGATGAAATATAACTCTTTAACACGAGAAATAAGAATGGACACAAGAAAGACAAAATCCAATATATATATATATAAGATTGCTGTACTAGAATAGAGCAATATTATAAGAATAGAAGAGATTACTAAAAGTTAAAGAAATGAAGTTATTGACAATAACTGTTCAACTTCAATTAAATGTTATCTGTGACAAGTTGGTCGTCTAGACAAATTCTAGAAGATGGCAGGAATATTGCAATGGAATGTATGATATGAATGACTGTGTAGGTATGATAGAGATTCACGAACCAATGACAGCAGAGACAGAACCTGAACCCTCGTTAGATGAAATTGCATGGGCAGTAAAGAACCTGAAGAATGGTAAATCACCAGGATGTCATGAGATACCAGCTGAACTAATTAAGAAGTAGAAAGCATACAAATCTATCACGCATTATGTAAATAAAATCTATGCAAATATTGTATATGGCTAAAAGATTGGAAGAGATCTTATCTTCAATCCAATATTAAAAAGGGCAACCTGAAATTCAGTTATCAGTTGGGGTATCTTCATTGCACTCCGGACATGTCCATAGGTGCTCAGATCCTCCCCCCAGCATATGCATCAGCGTCCGGTGGCTAATAGTGCCAGTTCTGTGTTGGTTGACGAGGCGCTTTGTTTTCCCGATGTAACTCTCGTGTCTAGCTGTGCCGATTCTTACTCCCAGGTCTTTCATCCTGGACAACGATGTGGATTCACTAACGTCAAAGTCCTCTGTTCTCGCCATATCTTTAAGGACGTTAATAACATCGGCACGATCCATGGGCTGGCCATCTACAGGGGGTGCAGAGCCAGCCAGTTTGTCAGCTCGTTCATTTCCCTCGACTCCCGCACGTCCCGGGATGAAGATGAAGGTTACTTTACGGACAACAGACTTACGCAGCGATTCAGTCCACTGTCTACGTACAGATCCAGCTTCGACCTTCTGAATTCGACCTCATTGAATCACTTAGTACACACACGTTGGTATAATGCTGTGATTCCAGCCATATGAAGGCAACCTGAATCTAGAAATTGAGAATTGAGAATTGAAAATTCAGAACCTGAAATTATGCACAAATATACGTAGAATTGTCGCCCTGATCAGTCATGCAAGTAAAATTCTACTGAAAATCATATTGGGAAGACTTCGTAAGAAAATGAAAGAAGAGATTAATGTGATTCAAGCTGGATTTAGACAAGGAAGAGGAACAAGAGATCGCATACTCAACATGCGTTTAATAATAGAGAAGTGCAGAGAATTTAATGTAAACCTATTCTTATGTTTTGTGGGTTATTCAAAGTATTCCTGCCATCTTTCTAGAATTTGTCTAGATTCCCAACTTGTCTCAGATAACATTTAATTGACTGTGTACAACATCATAAACTTTGGGAAATGATGAGGAAAATGTGCTTTCCATCACATGTAGTACAACTCATAAAAATGTTGTATCTAGACCAACAAGCAGCGGTTAGAATAGATTGCGAGACATCAGATTGGTTTGACATCACGCAAGGAGACGTCAGGGCTGTGATCTGTACCCCTATTTGTTTAACTTGTACACCGAAAATATCATGAGAAATGTAAGAGATGATATAAACAGTGAGCTATATGATGCCCTAAATATCTGTGGTCATGAAATACCAAAGATTCGATATGCTGATGATATAATATTACTATCCACACCACCGAATGATATAGAAAAACTAATAACCTCAACCCGAAAGAATTGTGAAAACCAAAACTTATATATTAACATAGCATAAACAAAGATAACGCATACGGATACAATTATTATGGAGAAAAAATATATATGTTATTGAGGTAAAATTGGAGGTGATGGGAAATTTCGAATATCTTGGGTCATTGATTATCAACAATGGTGACACAATAAAAGAAATTAAACGACGAACATACATTGCTCTTCACAGACTAAAACAACTGAATAAATTGTGGAGTGGGACAGATAGAACTACAAAACGTTTTTACGAGCATGCATCTTTCGCCATTGCATCATACACATGTGAGACCTGGATACTTACCAAAAAAGCTGAACAGCGCATAAATCCCTTAAACACAAATGGTATAGACGAGTTCTAAGAATATCTTGGATAAAGAAAAAAATGCATCCATACGGCAAGAACTGAATATTACAGAAGATAGCCTACTAAAGCCGATAAAAGAAAGAAAATGTAACTATGTTTGTCGCTTGAAACGTCAGAAAGTTTGGAGAGAACAATAATGGAGGGGTATATGCCCGGGAAAAGAGGAAGAGGAAGACCAAAGAAATGATGGGGGAAGGATGTGGCAGATGATCTCCAGATGGGTGTATCGGACACTGGACATTTTGCTTATGATCGAGAAGTTTTCCGGAAGGTTGTTATGGGTGCGAGATTCTGCAAAGGACATGCTACTGAATGAATGAATCTGTCCATGGGTAATTTGCGTGCGTGCATGCGTGCGTGCGTGCGTGCGTGTGTGTGTGTGTGTCTATATGTCTGTGTGTTCATGTTTTTAGCATTGTCCGATAGTGTCTGAATGTGTGCATGCGTTTATGTTTGTATCTGCGTATGTGTTTATGTTTGTAGATTTATCACTCGGTGTTTTCATATATTTTCAATGTGTTAATGTGTGGGTGTGTGGTTTTATGTATAACTTATTCATGCACCATTGTTCCATGTCTTTTAGCTGTGTGTGCGGTAGTGTATTCAGATGTATAGTATACTTAATCAGTATTTCTATTGGATGTATATATGTTATTTATGTGAGCGAGTGCGTGCGCGCATGTGTATGTGTGTGCGCGCACCAAGTACTCTCAATGAATGGCCGTTGAATTGTGGCTCGTCTAGTGGTGTAGTGTTGCCATCTTATATTACAACAGGCTATAGTTCTTTGTTTCGGATCGCGACAGCTGGTCGGGTTCCCTGCAAGAATCTGCATTCTTTGTCCTCTTGTAACCTTTTTTTTCCTTCTTTTTGTTATATTCTTTGTCTTATCTCGTATTTCCCTGGGCTGCTTTTCGTGAGCTGTAATCAAAACGTCTCAAAGAGATGATCTAAATTCTTTGGTAATACACATATGATCGATTATATCGGCTTGGTGTTTCCCACTTTGCTTTAGGTGTTAAATGTCTCAGCGTCTTCGGTTGGAGCCCAGTATTTAGGGGCGATAATCCCCAGGGTCTCAGATTGGAGCCCAGTATTTAGAGTGTGATTTTAACACTACATATGAACTCAGAAAGACAAGTGTACATTAGACATGAGGGAAATATCCTGTCGTTGTGAGTTAACAGCCACAGATTGGGCCCAGTGATAAAACAATAACAAATCATTCTGAGAGAAAATAAGTCAAGGCAACAACTACACATAACAAAATAAGACAAATCAACAACTGTGATTAAGTATTGGGTTTATTCACTTCAGGGATTGAAGGGATACGTTTATTAACTCGTTGCATGTTCATAGTGTCCACGTTTTACTGGAAACCGTTGCTGGCGTTTGCATCTAGCTCTCTATACAAGTAGCTCAGTGGCTGTAGTGCGTAACTCAGTGGGTGTAATAGGTTGCCCGGTAGTTGATGAAGTACGCCGAGGTGCAGAGCACTTATTTTGGTACTTCATCCTTGGATGATATGTAACATTCTTAAACTCAAAGTCATGTTTAAGCGGATCGTACTTCGCTACTTCCGTGACCATTTCATTGTCGACAGCGCCTCTGGGTGTCACAAGAATCTAGTGAAAACATAGAATCTCATCATCTTACATGAGACAAGTAATATCTACAGTAACACTCGTCGTTAAGTATGTTAAATGCTAAAGTAACAATTCAGTTACCACAACACCAGGAATATCAAATTAATACACAAACGAATTATTGACAACACTAAGAAAAGAACACACACGTCAACGGGTTGCCTAAAAATCAAAGATGGCAAAATCATTATAGAGAAAAATTTGATTTTACACGCGTGGTCAGATTATGTGAAATATCTTTATGATGATACAAGTAAAGAAAAGTACGATTTTCTGAATAATAATGTAGGACTGTCAGTTTTGAGGGCGGAGGTTCAGAATGCTCCTAACCATATGAAAAATGGCAAGACTCACGGGTCTAGACAACATCGCAACAGAAATAGTCAATTCCTTAGAAGAATATGGAATAGACCTGGTAAATAGACTGATTGTGATATATTTTCACAAAACGTAACATCGCATTAAATATTTCCAGGACGAGAAAATCGGAGTTCACCGAAACCGAATTGGTTTGTTCCACAATTGTACGATCCAAGATTTAATATACCCGTTGCAATGAAAAACGTTAACCGGGAAAGGACCGTATAAATAGCAGCACGTAGAGCGACATGGCCTGTTTGTCCATCAGTCAGCATGAGACATAAGAACTGAAGCAGCGGAAGGAGTGAGAGTGTTTCAAAATTCACGAGAAAAGAAAATCCTTAGCCTACGAAATCGCTGTGAGAAATTGCATCTCATTCAGATCATGAAACGTGTCGACATGTTGAGGTCATTATGATAAATAAGGTAAACACCATATTTAATTCTTTTAATTTTAGATAAGTTGTGAGTCCTTTGTTCCCAAAGAAGAGTTGGTAAGTCGACTTGTTGAACGCGTGGTGAATTCTTAAGAAGTTAATTAGAATATATTTAATTTTTATAATTTATAGATAAACTATTCATTAAGAATACCCATAGTGAATTTTAATTTCTACCAAAGTAAACAACTGATGTAATGTATAAGCATTAGTCCAAGTTGTACATTTATTTCTTACGCAGCTCAATCTACAATGATTTGGAATGGTGAGTTCTTAAAGAATTTAATCTAGTGCAAACTAAATAATTTTATACTCAGTTATCATAGTCATAAGATAAACTGTACATTAGGAGAAAACACAGTGTTTTATTTTCTCCCAGCTAAAGAACTTAGTTAATGTATAAACATTAGACACATGTTGTAAATTTTATTTCTTAAGAAACTCAATCTACAATGAATTAGAGTAACTTAAGACTTAAGGAAACTAGTGTAATGTGTAATTAGTCAGTAGATTTAATTTTGCCATGAGCACATGGACAAACAAATAGTTTTCTGATAGTTCATGAACACATGAGAACCAAAAAGAGTTCAACAGGCATCATAATTTGTGTATTGGTACAGCACACATGGGGTAAGGCAAATAGATAGACATGGCTGTTAACCGTGGGGAATAATAATATTTGTACCACATAATAGTGCGTAACCAACGGCCATGCAAGAAGTATTTTAATTCGTAATGCCTGAATGTGAATTGGATATATCACCTAAATTGTATGTATTTTATGAGAGCATGTGATAAGTCATGGATTTCCTGTTGCTAAATCCTGGGCGAATTGCATAAGTGTGTCTAATGATCACATAAATTTATGTCATGTGTGATTCATTATTGTAAACAGATGTGAATGTATCATTTGTAAACCACCTCAGTATGAATTATTAATTACCAATCAGGAAATATTATAATTTCTGATGAGGGAGGAGATTTAATTGTAATATCATTGTTATTGAACCTGTGAATTTATCAGGGATAGAGCACCTACATATGCATGATTGTCATCCATACAGATATGATTGTGTCTGATGAATGGGTGAGATCTCATTGTGATGTCAATGGTGTTAACATTTAAGGTTATCATTGGGAAATCACATAAGTGCCAACCTTACATGCCAGTATGAAGGATGTGTGATATGAATGATTCCTATAGGATCACCCATACCAATATGAACGTGTCTATAGACTGAGTGAAATGATCATCCATACATATGAATGATGTATGAGAGAGTGAATTGAACCCACATGCAAAGATGGATATGGTGACTGATGCATGAGGAGTTTGAGTGAGTGAAGTTACAGGCTGAGAGAGAGGGAGTATAAGCCAACAGTCAATCTCAGGATAGCCAGCAACTTGATGTGAAATGCCAGGACTATTACCAGAGAACTGCTTCGGCATACCCCATAAACTAAATAATAATTTAGGATACTCCGGCGCATAACGACACTGTGTATAAAATATCATTCATGTTATAATCATCTAATTTTGTGGGCTAAGCACGACACAACTAATATCATACATTACGCATATTACAGCATCTGTGTGTGTAATTTAAGCAAAATCCCACTTTGTATTTCATGTTACTACTGTTAACACATATGGTCTAGTGTAATGATAATAATGTACTACAAAGATGATGATGATGACTGTAATGTAATGAAAATGATGTACTAATGAAAATGATGATAATGTTATAAGGATTTAATGATTTCTAATGTCATAAACATGATTATAATAAGCATGATGATGCGGATAGCCGAAGTACAATCTTAATATAGAAACGGTGAAGAGGGGGGAATATACTCTCCGTAAAACTTTGGACTAAAAAGAGAAGTAACCTGAATACTATACAAGAATGGATACCATAATGTACTTATATTGCTTATAAACAAACACTCATTACAATGGGGACTGATTTTTAAAAGCCCTTAATGTATGAGACCCTTTTCCTGAATAGAAAAAGATGAAGAAGAGATTGGTCTACATAATTGTCAAATTCCAAATCACTCAAGGTATTACTTAAACTATAGACCTGAGGACAGGCATAAGTGAAGATGAAACTGCACATCTGCTAGTTAAACCTTGAACACCTGATAGTGGAAGATTGGAGTGAAAGCAAACAACTATGTTGGTGATAACTAATTGAGAACACCAAGACTATCTATCTTCTATGTTTATTTTCTCTAAGAACAAGATTCCTTTTACTGTTTTCACTGGTTATGTTCTTAAGCTTTTACATTTCATTTCTAATGTCATGTTTATGAGATCATTAGAATTATGTGATTGATAGAATTTCAGGTAGTAGTCTTATTCATGTCAATCCAGACCTGACTTGGTGAAGATTGAATGCAGCACCTGTTGAGTGAGCACATTGTTGAGTGATGCCCTTGATAGAGTAGCGCAGAAATTTATCTACCAGCAACCATTCCACTTGTCTCATAGGAGAGGTAATCTTTATTTAAACATTTACCTGCCAAACAATAGAAAGGAAAACCAAGAGCCAACTTATGTTTTAAGACCTGGAACACTAATACTACAGAAAATACAGCAATTAATTGATAGCCAGAGGGATTCCCAAAGCTGGAAGTGGAGAATTCTGAGTGTAGACAGTTCTTTTTTTCCCAGATCATTCAGGCCAGTAAAAGATTAGCAGTACATGCCACTGAGAAAAGAATATCTCTGTTAATACACCCATTATAATTGGCACATCAATTCTGTATATTTCCTGTATATGTATATGTCCTTATTTTATGACAGGAAATTGTAATTTTGAATGCAATTTACAAAATCCATGTTTGTGTTTATTAAATCATTAAAGAAAATGAGATCATGTCATGTATTGGTTGTATTTTACTTGTCATAGTCAAATTGTTTTAAATTACGCTAGATATAATTAATTAGTTGGTAGAGGAGAGGCAATGAACCACTTAAAGGATATTTTGGGTATAAAAGGGAATACAACTTTGTCAGTTATTTCTTGAAGGTATTCCTTGGTTCTCTAAAACCCTATTTCTGGTCTCAAACAATTGAGTCAGTACAGCTAAATTAATTAAACGGGCAGGATCACATTGGGAAAAAGGATTTTTCATCCTTTATCTCTTTGGGATTGAGCCATCAATCTCAACGTATCCGACACCGATAAACACAAAATATTATACTGGAGATTGCGAAATGTTCTCCACTTTCATTGATCTTACCAAGGCTTTTGATACAATCAGCAGAGAAGGAGTGTGGAAGATTATGGCAACATATGGCTGTCCACGAAAGTTTGTCCAAATAGTGCGGCTATTTCATGATGGCATGCAGGCAAGAGTACAGGAAAATGGTGAACTGTCTGAGCCCTTTCCTGTCACCAATGGAGGGAAACAAGGATGTGTCCTGGCACCAACACTGTTCAGCCTCATGTTTTCAGCTATGTTGACGAATGCCTTCGAGAACAACGACATTGGAATAGACATCAACTACAGCATGGATGGAAAGTTATTCAATCTCAGAAGGCTGAAAGCTAAAACCAAAATTGACAGCGACACCGTCAGAGAGCTCATGTTTGCTGATGATATACGCCAATTCAGAGGTGGACATGCAACATAATGTTTCAGCTTTCTCACATGCCTGTGCCAACTTTGGGCTCAATATCAATTTGGAGAAGACAGTAGTTATGTACCAGCCAGCTCCAGGAAATAATCACACTGTGCCGAATATCAAAGTGAATGGTCATAGTCTAAGTGTTGTGGACAAATTCACCTATCTTGGGAGCACTGTGTCACAAGCTGCCACAATTGATGATGAAGTGAATGCATGAATCTCCAAGGCCAGCGCGGCCTTTTGCAGACTTTACAAGAATGTATGGGACAGAAATGGAATAAGCCTGCAAACAAAGCTGAAAGTCTACAAAGCAGTTGTATTATCCACACAGCTATATGCTTGTGAAACCTAGACTGTTTATCAGCGACACGCTAGGAAATTAAACCACTTCCACACAGTCTGCCTTAGGAAGTTACTGAAGATTAAATGGCAAGACAATATTCCAGAAACCGAAGTCCTAGAAAGAGCGTCCATGCCCAGTATCCACACTCTACTAATGAAGAATCAGATTCGCTGGGCTGGTCACTTGACTCGCATGCCAGATCACAGGCTACCTAAACGAATTTTTTACGGCGAGTTGCGTTGTGGTAAACGCTCCCAAGGCGGCCAGAGGAAACGCTTTAAAGACACTCTGAAAATCTCACTGAATGCTTTTGGAATTCATCATGACACCTGGGAGACTGCAGCCAGAAACCGACATTCGTGGCGTGCATCATTACGCAAGGGTGTAGTCACTTGTGAGGCAACCAGGACTGCAAGAGCTGTGAAGAAAAGACAGAACAGAAAAACCACTGCAGAAAATCCTCCTCCAGAAACGTCAAGCATTCTTTGTCCACATTGTCAACGAACATTTCGAGCCAATATAGACCTTATCAGCCATCTTAGAACTCACGGCTCCATACTTTTAACCCCACTGGATGAAATGAATGGTCATCATCATTCTTGATGGACAAACAACATTTAACAACAACAACAACATATTGGAGATATACCTCGTGAATTATGTAAAACTATATTTATTGCAATCCCGAAGAAATCAGGAGCCGTGGATTATTATCAACATCGAACAGTTAGTATAATGAGCCACATCACAAAGATTTTGCTAAGAATTACCAGGCAAAGAGTTAGGAAGAAAATGCAACCCGAAATATGGCAAGAACAATGTGGGTTCGTAGAAGGCAAGGGCACAGCAAATACGTGTATTTGCTATGAACATTAATTGAGCTCTCAGTATTAGTAAACAAAGGCCTACATCTTTGCTTCACTGACTACACAAAGGCTTTAGGTGTCAACATGATGAAGATGCTTGAAGATCTACAAATAAATTGATGGGAAAGACCTCATACTTGTAAAAACATATACTGGAAACAGCAAGCTCTCATAAAGATTGATAATGAGGTAGACCAATAGCAGCATATTAAGAAAGGTTTGCGACAGGGATATGAAATGTCTCCATGTTTTCTTCTTTTTTTTTTTTTTCATATAAAGTGAAAATTTTTTTAGAAATTTAGAAGATATGAAAGGAATCACCAATTGGAGATATAATATCAATAAAATTCTATATTCGTATGATGCGATATTAATTGCAGACAATGAACAAGATGTGCGACATTTAGTAGATTGTTGTACATAGCGGTTGTTGTACATAGTGAACAAATGGGATTAGCATTAAAATGTAAGAAGGTTCACGTATTCCCATATATTCAAGGGATCACGTATGCCCACATGTTCAAGGGTTCATGTACTTCCATATGTTCAAGGGTTCACGTATGCCCATATGTTTAAGGGTGCATGTACTCCCATATGTTCAAGGTTTCACGTATGCCCATATGTTCACGGGTTCACGTATGCCCATATGTTCACGGGTTCATGTATTTCCATATGTTCAAGGATTCATGTATTCCCATATGTTCAAGTGTTCATGTATTCCCATATATTCAAAGGTTTATGTATTCCCATATCTTAAAGAGTTCATGTATTCCCATATATTCAAAGGTTCATGTATTCCCATATCTTAAAGGGTTCATGTATTCCCATATATTCAAAGGCTCATGTATTACCATATCTTAAAGGGTTCATGTATTCCCATATGTTAAATTGTTAAGGTATTCCCATATGTTCAATGGTTTACATACTCAAATATGTTCACGGGTTCGTGAATTCCCAAAATGTTCAAGGCTTCACGTATTCCCATATGTTTAATAATTCATGTATTCCCATATGTTTAATAATTAATGTATTCCCATATGTTCAAGTGTTCATGTATTCCCATATCATAAAGGGTTCATGTATTCCCATATGTTAAAGGGTTCATGGATTCCCATATCTTAAAGGGTTCATGTATTCCCATATCTTAAAGGGTTCATGTATTCCCATATGTTCATCTACGTCCCCATGTCCCTTCCCCCATTTCGACACCTATCAACCACACCAAAGTGGTATGCATACCGCCTGACCTACCACTGTCTCCTGAAGAACATGCTGTGTTAGGGAAAGGTCTCAGTTTTGTCCCTCTACGCCCCCGCATGGACAGTCGCGCCATTTTGGAAGACGTCTCCAACTTCCACAGACGACTCCGCCTCAAGTACCACCACAAAGACAAGCCTGTCCTCAGTCCCACCCCACAGCTTCCAGACATTTTTCCATCTTCAACCAAATCCCGTTCCACATGGACCCCACCCCCCGGAGTTTCCAACGCGCTTGACCTCTACATAGCTAACACACTCCATGAGATCAAGCAACTTTCTTTCCCTCGCTTGAAACGCTCCAACCTAGTCCCCTTCCGAATGGCGTGCCCTGTCTCAACTACAGCGCAGACAGGACATAGTCATCAAACCGGCGGATAAAGGGGGTGCGGTAGTTGTGTGGCAAAAAGATCTATATGTCGAGGAAGTCATGTTTCAACTTAATAAACCTGACAATTATTCACCCTGCACCGAAGACCCCACTCTCTCCTACAACCGGAAGATTCAAAACACCATCAAACAGCTCATACGTGAGGATGCCTTACCACCCAGTGCCACTTCACTTCACATCCATGACTCCGACTTGGGCAAACCCACCCTCTACATGCTGCCCAAAATACATAAACTTAAAAATCCTGGACGTCCGATAGTTTCTGCCTGCTCGTGCCCGACTGAACTGATCTCAGCGTTTCTTGACAGGATTTTCCAACCTCTAGTTGCGAATCTCCCGTCATACATCAAGGATACAACGCATGCGTTACTTTCATTCAACTCTCTCCAACTGACTCCTGGGAACACATACAGACTATTCCTAATAGATGTATGTTCCCTCTATACCTCCATTCCTCACGCTGATGGCCTCAGGGCGCTACAGTTCTTTCTGGATCAACGCACAGATCAAGCCATCCCTACACGCACACTTGTGAGACTCGCTGAATTGGTCCTCACCAACAATTCCTTTGAGTTCAATGGCCACTACTTTGAACAAATCAGCGGTGTCGCCATGGGCACTAAAATGGGACCCAGCTACGCATGTGTATTTATGGGACATCTGGAACACCAGATTGAACTCAGCTATGATGGTCTTCTCCCTTCTTTTTACCGACGCTACATCGATGACGGCATAGGTCTCACTGACATGCCAGAGGCGGAACTGAACCGGTTCATTAATTATGTCAAGAACTTCCATCCATCGATCCAATTCACCTCAGAAATTTCCACCACCTCTGTCAATTTCCTTGACACCACCATCAAGTTAAACCCTACAGGCCTGACGACCTCCGTGTACTATAAACCTACTGATGCTCACGGTTTCCTCCTGTACAGCTCATCCCACCCCAAAAGCTGCAAAGATTCCATCCCATATTCCCAGCTACTCCGCCTTCGTCGCATCTGTCAGGATGATAATGACTTCCTCGAGAGAGCCCACGAAATGCTAGACTTTTTCCGCAGACGGTCCTACCCAGAGGACGTCTTGTCGACAGCTCTCTGTCGCATAACCCAGGTCTCGCGGGAAATGTCCCTCGCCAAGCATACGCGACCTCAGAACAATGAACCCAAACTTATCCTCACCTTCCATCCACATGCCTATGCCATCAAGCAAATTTTCCTGAGACACTGGTCCATCTTGGAATCGGATCCTACCACTCGTGAGGTATTCTCAAATGGCCCCAGGGTAATCTTCCGCCGTAACCAGAGCCTCAGAGACCACCTTGTGCACAGTCGCCTCCCCACGGTTACCTCATCCGTGGGCACCTTTGAATGCCATCGTAGGAACTGTCTGACATGCCCATACGTTGTTCAGACACCAGTAATTGCATTTCCCCGAGGCACCTTCACCTTGAAAGATTGTTTCACCTGCACATCCCGCAATCTGATTTATGTTATCATCTGCAAACGATGTGACATGAAATACATTGGCCAAACGGGCAGACGTCTTGCGGATCGTTTTAGAGAACACCTCAGAGACATCAATCAGGGCGCTGATAAACCTGTCCCCAACCATTTCAATTCCTCCAACCACAATGGAGCCGACGATGCATGTGTCACCGCATTAAAACCCTGCTTCTCAAATAGCTGTGTCAGACTTAGAATTGAATGCCAGCTAATCAACAATCTGGGATGCATCCACCCGGCAGGAATGAATACTGTCGTGGACGCTACAGTATAACTGTGGCATCTTCCCCAATTGTTTACACTACCTATTACCGTGCTGTTCTCCCCCCCCCCCCCCCCCCCGCGATATCTAGACTTAATTGTCCCCACATTTCTATGTTTTCATAGAAGACTGTTCACATATTTTTGGCTACTCAAATCCTTTTTGGCAACCCATTTTTAATTCTGCGCCACGCGTTTTCGCAGCTGGCCTAGTCACATTTCCTGCCCCACATGTAAATATCAGTTTGTGCATCATAAGTGATAGGTCGTGTGCTTGTGTTTCTGTCGTTGTTTATCTGTGTTGTCATTGACAAAGATTCTTAGAATCGAAACGTCTGTGTGTCTATTGTATGCGTTCGTGTGTATTCTATTTTATCTTATTTTATTATTCATTTTTATTATATTTATTGAGTGCTTCTGATTTCGGATTTTTCACCTGTATTTCGCGACACGTGGATCTCCTTGTAAGATATGTGCAACGTTTGTTAATGTTTAGTTCGTTTCTTTTCTCGCAGGAATTTAAAATACCTATTTGTTCCCATTTCATATTGTTATATCCTGCTGCAGCCGCTGCTTTTTCTCTCTATTCCATATGTTCAAGGGTGCATGTATTCCCATATCTTAAAGGGTTCATGTATTCCCATATGTTCAAGGGTTCATGTATTCCCATATGTTCAAGGGTTCATGTATTACCAAATGTTCAAGGGCACATGTATTCCCATATGTTCAAGGGTTCATGTATTCCCATATCTTAAAGAGTTCATGTATTCCCATATCTTAAAGGGTGCATGTATTCCTATATCTTAAAGGGTTCATGTATTCCCATATGTTCAAGGGTTCATGTATTTCCAAATGTTCAAGGGTATCATGTATTCCCATATGTTCAAGGGTTCATATATTCCCATATCTTAAAGGGTTCATGTATTCCCATATCTTAAAGGGTTCATGTATTCCCATATGTTCAAGGGTGCATGTATTCCCATATCTTAAAGGGTTCATGTATTCTCATATTTTCAAGGGTTCATGTATTCCCATATGTTCAAGGGTTCATGTATTCCCAAATGTTCAAGGGCTCATGTATTCCCATATGTTCAAGGATTCATGTATTCCCATATCTTAAAGGATTCATGTATTCCCATATCTTAAAGGGTGCATGTATTCCCATATCTTAAAGGGTTCATGTATTCCCATATCTTAAAGGGTTCATGTATTTCCAAATGTTAAAGGGTTCATGTATTCCCATATCTTAAAGAGTTCATGTATTCCCATATCTTAAAGGGTGCATGTATTCCCATATCTTAAAGGGTGCATGTATTCCCATATCTTAAAGGGTTCATGTATTCCCATATGTTCAAGTGTTCATGTATTCCCATATCTTAAAGTGTTCATGTATTCCCATATGTTCAAGGGTTCATGTATTCCCATATGTTCAAGTGTTCATGTATTCCCATATGTTCAAGTGTTCATGTATTCCCATATCTTAAAGTGTTCATGTATTCCCATATCTTAAAGGGTTCATGTATTCCCATATGTTCAAGTGTTCATGTATTCCCATATGTTCAAGTGTTCATGTATTCCCATATCTTAAAGGGTTCATGTATTCCCATATGTTCAAGGGTTCATGTATTCCCATATCTTAAAGGGTTCATGTATTCCCATATGTTCAAGTGTTCATGTATTCCCATATCTTAAAGGGTTCATGTATTCCCAAATGTTAAAGGATGCATATATTCATATTTGTTGAAGGGATCATCTCCTCACTTCTAAAAGCAAACACTATTAGTTGTGTGGACACATTGCAAGCACTCGATGACTGGTTGTGTTGACAAATCCCCAACAACTCACCACGAGTTGGTTGGTTATCATAAACCTCACAGGCTGTTTAAGTATAACTGTAGCACAGATGGAGCCACTGATGACGTTGTTGACCACACGAGAGTATATGTCTGCTTCTTCTGCCCTGTCCCCACCATTGCGGCATAGCCCTCAACCAGGCCACGCCCAGCAGTCTCATCTTTTACTACTTCCTACAGCCCTCTCCTTGCCTACTCAGTATTATCGATCTCTGTAATTCTCTTCTCTGTCTCTTCTCCGTGTCTCCCGCTATTTGGTTTGCCTTGTGGATTCCAGACAAGAAAGTGTCTAGTTATATTGTCCTTAGATGTCCTCAGTGTGTGTCCTATCTTGTGGGTTCCAGACAAGAAAGTGTCTAGTTATATTGTCCTTAGATGTCCTCAGTGTGTGTACTATCTTGTGGGTTCCAGACAAGAAAGTGTCTAGTTATATTGTCCTTAGATGTCCTCAGTGTGTGTCCTATCTTGTGGGTTCCAGACAAGAAAGTGTCTAGTTATATTGTCCTTAGATGTCCTCAGTGTGTGTCCTATCTTGTGGGTTCCAGACAAGAAAGTGTCTAGTTATATTGTCCTTAGATGTCCTCAATGTGTGTCCTATCTTGTGGGTTCTAGACAAGAAAGTGTCTAGTTATATTGTCCTTAGATGTCCTCAGTGTGTGTCCTATCTTGTGGCTTCCAGACAATAAAGTGTCTAGTTATATTGTCCTTAGATGTCCTCAGTGTGTGTCCTATCTTGTGGGTTCCAGACAAGAAAGTGTCTAGTTATATTGTCCTTAGATGTCCTCAATGTGTGTCCTATCTTGTGGGTTCTAGACAAGAAAGTGTCTAGTTATATTGTCTTTAGATGTCCTCAGTGTGTGTCCTATCTTGTGGGCTCCAGACAAGAAAGTGTCTAGTTATATTGTCTTTAGATGTCCTCAGTGTTTGTCCTATCTTGTGGGTTCCAGACAAGAAAGTGTCTAGTTATATTGTCCTTAGATGTCCTCAGTGTTTGTCCTATCAACCGCCAAGGTCTTTTCCTCATGTCTCGGTTCACTGGGATTCGTGTAGTTCTATCCGTGAGCACCACATCGGTTATCCTGTTATTTCATGTAATTCCCACCATTCTACGCACGTACTAAATAGTGAACGTTTGTAGTTTATAATTAATTATGTTAGTAGAATAAAAGACATACCCATCAGACCGACAGGCAAGCGTTGATGTAAGTTACTCACCTCAAAGCCGGACATAGTAAGCCGTTCATTTGTGCGGAAGGTAAAAGTAAACGATTTCTTTTTTGGAAGAATGTGTGTTAACACATGTGACGTCGGCCAGTCGCCGCACAGTTTGACTCGGTTCGCACAGAGAAAATCACGTTTACATTCATCTGAACGTTCCACAGAAAATGTCCTGCAACAGATAAGAAGTAGACTAGTTCATTCATTCATTCAGTAATTAGCATGTCCTTTGCAGAACCTCGCTCCCAAAACAACCTTCCGGAAAACTTCTTGATCATAACAAGATGTCCCGCGTCCGATACACCCATCTGGAGATCATCCGCCACATCCTGCACCCATCTTCTCTTTGGCCTTCCTCATCCTCTCTTCCCAGGCATATACCTCTCCATTATTGTTCTCTCCAAACTTTCACGACGTTTCAAGTGACCAAATTATTTTACTTTTCTTTGTTTTATAGTCTTTAGTAACCAATCTTCCTCAATATTCAGATCTTGTCGGGTAGGAGTATCCTATTTCAACGGAAATGTAATACGCCTCCTCTCCTCCTTTAGTCTACGGGACTTCCTTGGCCAAGGCGGAGTGCCCATTTAGCCCCTTTCCCCTTCCCCAATCATGTTTACATGAAACCATGGAAGCTTGTGGTGGATGGAGTGTGCCAGCTGCCGATAGATTGTTGTTGGTAATGTCTGCACTCTGCGGCGATAGGCAGATGATCATATCAGTAGAGACAATGGCTATGGCCACCGACTGGTACAGTCACTGCCCAGAAGGAAAGCAACGGCAAACTACCTTCTGTAAAACTTGCAAGGAAACCCTAGCAGCCATGAAAAATACATAATAAATAGACTAGTAAATAGTAAAAAAACAATTCATAGCATGCGTCTTAGTGGAAGTTCAGGTCTTGATTTTGTAGAATCCTACCACGGGTGAGTAGTCATCTACACAGATGGGTCTTTTGTTCCACACTTGAGGAGCTCATGGACTTTTACGGCTCAGGCCCGGGGAGACAGACAGACAGACAGACAGACAGACAGACAGACAGACAGACAGACAGACAGACAGACAGACAGACAGACAGACAGACAGACAGACAGACAGAATGACAGACAGACAGACAGACAGACAGACAGACAGACAGACAGACAGACATACAGAGAACTGTGAGGGAAGACTGCTGTGCCTTCGCCGCGACAAACAGTAGTCTGACTATAGAGGTGGCATTAAGTAAAGCTGTAGCCTCGACGGAGACAGTCTTTCGCCCAGGCATGTTTTCTCATCGACTCATTGAGAATACTCGGGAAAACGGAGATGGGCTGGGCATGAAGACAGTGGGTAGAATCTCTGAGAAAATCAAAGCTAATTTTTAAACATCAGGTTTATTTGTGTGCCAGTATGATGGAATGAGACAACTGATAGTCTTGCGGGCTTGGCTACTGTAGGAAGCGGACTGGCAATGGAATGTATTGCATGCCATCAAAAGGCGGGGGAATAAAACGAATAAAGAGATGACTGCGAATCGGCAAATCCGACCAGACTGCAAGAACATCGGGTGAAAAGAATTGGGGCCAGACAGCGACGCTATGCAGGAAGTCATAACATAATTGTCAACCAACACAGAACTGGTGTCGGCAACTGTTACATGCTGATGGAGATACAGAGAAGGAGATCCTAGCACTTATGGACTGAATGGGCAGATGTGCAATGAGAGTAATCTGACGACTAATTAATTAATCTTGGTTGGGATGTGTCGTGTCCTCCATCACGTGCCTTCTAGCTGAATAAGACCGTCGGATTCAATGTGTAGAAAATGTTAAGAAACATAATAATATTATAATGTGGATATCCATTTGCCACATCAAAATTTCGTCGAGAACAGCCCAATGCTGCTCTGCAGACGCTAGACAGAAATGTGTCAGAGGGAATGCCCCTCGTTCACCCTAAATAACATAGCAAACACAAAGATAATGCATACAGATAAACTAATATGTGGGCAGAAATATATGTTAATTGGTGTGGTGAAAAATTACGAATATCTTGGGTTACTGATTTCCAACAATGGTGACACAATGAAAGAAATTAAAGACGATTATATATTGATCTTCAAAGACTAAAACAACTGAGTAAATTATGGAGTGGGAAAGCCAGAACTACAAAAATTATACTTTTAAGAGCATGCATCTTTCCCATTGCAATATACGCCTGTGAGAACTGGACACTTACTAAACAAGCTGAACAGCGCCTTTGAATATAAATGTTATAGACGAGTTCTAAGAATATCTTGGCTAAAGAAAAGAACAAATGCATCCATACTTCAAGAGCCGAATATTGAAGAAGGGTGGCTATTAAAGAAGATAAAACAAAGAAAATTGAAATATTTTAGTCACTTGAAACGTCACGAAAGTTTGTAAAGAACAATAATGGAGGGGTATATGCCTGGGAAGAGAGGAAGAGGAAGGCTAAAGAGAAAATGCGGGCAGGATGTGGCGGATGATCTCCATATGGGTGTATTGGACTCGGACGTCTTGCTTTTAATCGAGAAATTTTCCGGAGGGCTGTTGTGGGAGCGAGGTTCTGCAAAGGGCATACTACTGAATGAATGAATATGGTAGTCGCGTCTTGATTGACCCTTGAATCTGTATAGCTTCAGTTCACAAATGAAATATAACCCAAACGAAACAACTCGATCAGACTGTTACACAGGCCGAAGAACAGTTATCTGTGTGTTGGTCTTAACCTATCCCAAACAGAAAGACTAGAGAATGAGTTGAGCTCGTTGATCCCCTCGCTCCATTGTCTCGTGAATAACTCGTGATTTTCAACAGCCTCATGCAATCTCGTGTAGCCTGGGTTTCACATACGTCCCGCGTCTATCGACCTTAACAGTCACACCCCATCCATCCCCACCCCAGGGTCTTGACACCTAGAATTCTTGCACACTGACACACACAACCCATAGAACCCATAACCCCCCCCCCCCCCCGATGTGTCCCCACCTTGTCGCGGGGGGGGGGGGGGGGGGCTTGCGTGTCCCAGTAACCCCAGGAGCTCTGCCGACGGAAGCACAACTACATGTCAGGCAGGTCTTGGGTTAGGGACCAGACCAAGAGGGACACAACCTGCTGCCCTGCAGGTAGACTGAGGATATCAATCTAAATCAGGCGAACGATGCCAATAATCTTAGTCCGGACACAACCTCTAAGGTTCTCAGCCGAGGGATATAGCTAAACGCCTCTAAGCTGTTAACCCTCGAATGTGAGAGCTTGGCCGACACTCACCTATCTCAAAATGGAGGTGAGGTGCTGAGCACGCTACATGCTTAGTGCAGATACTCGTTCGAAGGCTCTTAGCTGGGGGATATGAGGGATCCACGGATGAGAGGGCCTGGCCGTTTCTGGCACACGGATGCACGGAGGTAAGGTGCTGAGCCGGCAGCACATGTAGCGAGTACAAAAGGTAGAAAAAGTGCCCCAGTCGCACGAACTGGTTACGAAGAATGTCTGTATTCATACTCATAGAGTGAGTGTAGTCAAAGGTGGAAAAATGTCTCATTGACACGAAATGGAACGCTTGGCTAGCGAAACTATTGAGTGGAAGTCCGAAGCGAAAGCTTACCTAGTGGACGTCGCCCGCAGACTGTCCGTCCCTGGTCTATGCGGTGAGCGGCAAGTGGCTAACAAAATGTCCAATATATGGAAGTGAGGAATTAAAGCAGCCATAAGCAGGATAAGGCGAGTACTCGGGTGAGGCCAGTCTCAGAGCAATGTGTAACTGCTCTGCAATTATGGAAGCCTCCTTGGATAGCGGGGAATGCCCATGGTCTGCCCCTACCTTCCCTTGAGGGTTGACCGGGTTGTCTTTAGCATTCTACTTTGAACAGCCGAGTTGTGGGCAACACCACAACAGTAAGAATCTAACGTGCCTCTAAACCCGAGGAAGGCTAACCTCATTAAAAAATGCCCGGCGAAGACGGATGTGCCGGCCTACGGGTGGCAAATAAAAACTGGCACTACGGAATTTACGTCCAAGTGAAATGTCGATCATCCCAGGAACAGCTCTGACTAGCTAGTTTTCCGAATGTCCGGAACAGCTCTGGCTGGCTAGTTTTCCGAACGTCCCTCGTGCATGAAACAGCTCTGACTACCTAGTTTTCCGAATGCTCTTCATGTTCGTAACAGCTCTGACTAGTTAGTTTTCCTAATGTCCGTTGTGCCCGGAACAGCTCTTTCCGAGCACAGCGGCAAGCACATGTCCGAATCGAAAACTCGCTGAGTGTATTCAGTCTGCAGTCCGACCATCCCTGGTTTGTGCGGAGAGCGGCCCGTAGTTAACGAAAGGCCCAATACATTGAAGTGAGGAATTAAAGCAGCCATGAGCAGGTCGTGGCGATTCCCTCGGTGAGCCCAGCAACAGAGCGATACGTGTGGCTCTGCAACTATGGAAGAGTCCCTTGGATGGCGGATACTGCCCATGGACTGTACCTGCCTTCCATTGAGTGCTGATCGTAAAGCATTCGACCGTTCTAACTTGATTAGCTCGGACGTGGACGGCACCACAAAAGCGAGAGTCTCCCAGGAGGTCAAAATTGCACGTTGAAGCCGATGTGTCGGCCCAAGGGTGCATAATAGACACAACGCAATCACATCTGGGGAAAAAAAACACTCCAGATGAACGCAGAAGAAGAAGATAACCCATGAACTCTGAATAAAAAGACCCAATGAATTACTTGTAGGCACAAACACACACACACACACACACACACACACACACACACACACACATACAGGCACTCCACGCACGCACGTACACACACAATGCCCCACACATGATTCATAGACACAATCTTAAACACTCAACGAGTTATCTGAAAACATGAACATACACTCACACACACGACTCTGAAATTGTTTGAGTGAACTGGCTATTTTAAGTAACACTCACGTGTAATTCAAAGTTAAAACCAGAGGATCATTGCCTGATTTCAGGGTCAGGGTACAGTTACGTTTATTGCCGTAATCCCGTGTGTTCCAGTTCGGGCTTCGGAGAAAGAATGGTGGACTGCTGGCCTTGACTTTGATCTGGTGATGCTTTTTTGGCTTACAAAGTTCGTAGACTGGCGGCGGGATCTGCCGAACACAATGGTATAATCGTTTAACAGGGGCGAACTGGCCGGTCTCCCTGGAGAAGCGTTTTAGGAAGTTGTTCGTCATCCCGTATACTCTCGTACGAAACATCGCTGCGCGAGATTCAGCAGCGGATCGCGTCTCGTTGGTTACTTACGGAGACATGTGAGAAGGTCGTTCAGAAAGCAATGGCAAACAACTGAACGTAAAACTTACCAAGACATCAACATCAGCTGAAAAATGCTGGTGTTGACTGCGGTATCCTGTAAATGATATGAAAAAACAAGGGCGCGAACATGGAAGTCGCTACAGTTCAGTGGCTAGGATGTATCCCTACCAGCCCAGTAGTCATGTGTTCCAATCTCTGTGGGGTTGTGTACAGTTGTTCTTGTGACATTACCTGGGCTTTCCGGTCGGTCCAGTCCATCGTGTGTACCATGAAATGTTGTGAGAAGTAAAGGCGGCAGTTGGGATATTGACCCCCTCATCCTTCCAATAGTCTGTATAAATACGAGGATAGCACCGTACGGGCATGCGCCTACAGACGTCAACAAGGTCAGACACGACTATCTGTTTGCAACTGTCTACAAGGTCGGACATGACTATCAGTTTGCTACTGTCTACAAGGTCGGACACGACTATCAGTTTGCTACTGTCTACAAGGTCGGACACGACTATCTGTGTGTTACCGTCTACAAGGTCGGACATGACTATCTGTTTGCTACTGTGTACAAGGTCGGACACGACTATCAGTTTGCTACTGTCTACAAGGTCGGACATGACTATCAGTTTGCTACTGTCTACAAGGTCGGACATGACTATCTGTTTGCTACTGTGTACAAGGTCGGACACGACTATCAGTTTGCTACTGTCTACAAGGTCGGGCGCGACTATCAGTTTGCTACTGTCTACAAGGTCGGACACGACTATCTGTTTGCTACCGTCTACAAGGTCGGACATGACTATCTGTTTGCTACCGTGCACAAGGTCAGACATGACTGTCTGTTTACTACCATATACATAATACGTCTTAATGCATGCCTTGACAACATTTCCATACATGTATGGCGGCTCTCCGCCTCATTCCCATCTCCCGCACTTTTGACAAGGAAGCAGATACCCCAAGTGTCCTTAAAGTCATCTGCTCTTTCGACGTCGTTTATGGTGGTGATAATGTCTTTCCCATCCATTGTTCGACCCTCCTCGGTGGTCACCATGTCATCAATGTGTATATGCAAGTGTCCGGGTAGAACACGCAGGGCATACACGCTGAAGAGGCGTGAAGGCAGAGACAATTCCTCTCAGGACATTATAAATTGTACAGTGTAAACAATATAAAATAACACAAAGTAATGCAGCTTCACATAACAGAATTACGAAACATGCAAGACGTTGCGGCGACCAGCCTTCATCAGCAAAAATTGTATTCATAAATTGTACAATACCTGTCAGGTAGAAAGCAGGATGACTCTGCCCAGTTTGTCCAGTGAAGCCTTATCAATTTATTCCAAGACAGCACCATATCGACCCCTATTAGGACACGATACAGTCCAGCTGTGAAAGAATGCTTCCGAATGTCGGTACCAGACTTTTGGAAAGAACGTTTCTCAGTTGCACCTAGCGCACCTCAATCGATCGGCTCGCTGGATGCGTTTCATGTTTGAGTGTCCTGGTATACAGATAAGCGTTAGCTAGACTAGTTGTTTTGAGCTCAGTGTGTCGAACCACACATGTCGTGGTTAACATGATTAGTTTCATCTTCGTGACAGGGCATGCGGGAGTGCAAGGAAATGAGCTGGCTGACAAGCTCGCAGGTGAGGCTACTGTGGAGGGCGGACGCGCTATGGACCAGGCTGACATTCTGAATGCTCTACGAAAAGTGAGACTTTTGCGAGAACCAAGTGATGACTGTGAATCTACAACAATGGCCAGACTGCGAGAGCAACAAATTAAAAGAGGGGTGGCCAAACAAGAACACTACGCAGGAAGCCAAAGAAGATTGATAAACCAACACAGAACTGGCGTCGTTAGCCGCTACACGCTGCGGGATTTGCTGAAGAGGGGATCCGAGCACTTATGGACTGAATGGTTCGATGTGCAACGAGGATGATCTGTCTAACTAACTAACTAACTAACTAACACATGTCGTATGAGGCCTTCTTGAGTATGTTCATTGAGTCACTCAGTATGCATGCAAGTGAATATAAGTGGGTAATGAACCAGTTCAGGACATTGGTTAAAGTCAATGTGTCCATCGCAAGGCTGGCTGTTGTCAAGGTAAAAGGACAGTTTCCTTCCTTGGCAGTTTTACCGCTTGAGCTTGCTGAGAATCCCCATGAACTCCGCTTGTTGAGAATCCCCGTGCACTCCATTTGCTGAGAATCCCCATGCATTCCGCTTGCTGAAAATCCCCATGCCACAGAAACATCCGTAAACACCGCTGCATCGCCCTCCCTGGTGTTTTCGTGTGTTCGCTCTTTGACTTTTGTGTCTTCTGCGGTGGGATCCTGCTCTCTGCGAATTGTATCAACAGATACATGGAAAGATAGATCGTGAATCTGCTTGCACCTGTCCAAGATTGACGTATCAGGGTCTGCATACTTGTCAAAAATCCCAATAAGAGTGTAGAGAGTTAAGAATATAAGTAATAGAGCTAAGACAGAGTCTAGTAGAGGACACCAGACAGGAGAGACACCAGCGCTATAAATAGCTTCACAACGGGCCACACTTGTGTCAACCAAGGGAGCGTTGAGTGCAAGTGAGCGAGGGTTTCCCCAAGACATTAGGAAACTCGCCTCTACGAGTAACCGTGGAGTACCAGGTTACTCGAGTGAACTGGCCAGCGTGCTGGGACACTTTGCACGCAAGACTCGCCAGCGCACGGAGAATCCAGCGTCCGTGTTTGAACACGCAATTAGAAGCGTGAGGATAGACCAGGACTGAGACGACTAGAGAGTAGACGTGTTCCTCACGAATCCTATAAGTTTATAGACAATAGTGATTGTTAGGCTTTAGATTTCATTTAGTGATTAATAGTATCATTATCACCTCTTCATTGCATCTATGTAACGTACCATGTTGTTTATTGTCAATGAAGTATTCCGCTCGCAGAGCTTGTTTATGATCAGCTCTAAATAAATTGCATTCCTTTTGCAAATGACACAAGTTATTATTTCGTGTGGTGCAAAAGTAGGGGAGTCCTGAAAGACCTGTCGCAAGCAAGCTGCTGACAGGCAGGACCCCAATTGGTGTCAGAAGTCCCTGAACCAACGTCAACAGGCAATTGGTACCAGAAGTCCCTGAACCAACGTCAACAGGCAATTGTGTCAGAAGTCCCTGAACCAACGTCAACAGGCAATTGGTATCAGAAGTTCCTGAACCAACGTCAACAGGCACCATTCGACATTATTTCTGTGTTAAAATATCTAAAACTAATGTAAATTATTTTGCATACAATGGCAGAAATAATTTTGTTTTGTGAATAACGTGAGTGATTAACACCAGTACTACGTGATAATTAATATCATACCATTTGTGGAGCTTGAACCGCAATGAAGGAAGTTTAAATTACAAATTGTGTTAGTCTACGAAAATTTAGGAAAGTGTGTTATTCTACTGAAAGGAATTAAAGTGTATACAAATATGAATTTAAATTATCAAGCAAACCATCGTATACATTTCATTTTGTGTGATACAGCCATTAATGTCACCATTCATCATATTCAGGTAGATATTTGTGCAAAATAAGTTCTTTTTGTACAAAGTAAATATATTAGCTACTGAACGGAAGCCTTAGAACTTAGTTATACCAAACAAGATAGAAAGTGAAGACAAGACGACAGCGACTGGCATATGACGAAGCATCTTACGAATCATGACAATCATTCAGACTATCATAACATTCATTCATTAACATCACTTATCATTATCTAAATCACATTTTTCATTCATCAGCCGCATGAAATATAAACATGTATCTACAGCATATGCATGTTTCTAAAGTATTGATGCTCTACTAAACAGAAGCATCCGTTCTGTTCTCAAGTCGATCATTGTTGTGTGTCCAGAAGACAGCGGTAGAACATCCCAAGGGCCGTATTTTCCGAAGAATTAGATGAGTATATTTTCGAAATATTTTAATATTCACTAAGTTAATCATGCATCTTTTTTTCCAGCGAGAATGTAAATAATTAACACATATCTACAAACCATTGTGTAAAACTACTGTGATATCATTGTGAACTAACATAAAGCCACAAAATTGCATCATTAAATGATTGTATCCAGGCAGGCAAAGAAATGGGCCACACTGGAGAGAAATTAGAGAAGTGGGCGGATCAAAAATACAAAGAAGAATTAGCTCGACAGAGGGAAGAAACAGAGAGACAAGCTGCTCTAGAGAGAGATGAAAGAGCATTAGAAAGACAACATCAAAAAGAGATGAAAGAAGTCGAGGAAGCCACCAAACAGAGACAGCTAGATTTAGATCATGCCACCAAACAGAAACAGCTAGATTTAGATCATGCCACCAAACAGAAACAGCTAGATTTAGAGGAAGCCACCAAACAGAAGCAGATACAGGTAGATTCAGAAACTAAATTAAAGATGAAGGAAATGGAGGTAGAATCAAACATACAGATAGCCTCTAGCAAACAAAAGAGCCAGGAAGAACAGAATAAGTTTAGTAAATATAAAAACCTGATCAAACCATATAGCGTAGGGGATTTAATCTCAGCATGGACTGAGAATATAGAATTTCAACTTAAGACTCAGAAAATACCGTTGGATGACTGGGCAATGATCTACATGAGAAATCTCAGTGGGGAGCCATTAAAGGTTATAGAATCTATACCTACAGGAACAATTATCAGTACATTCACGAAAGGATCATGCAACACTTTCTTCTAGATGCCACTGGGTACCAAATTCAGTTTTCCCAAATAAAGCCAAAGGCAACTGAAACCTTCTTAGATTACATCTCTAACGTGCAAAGCACATTTAATAAATGGACTAGGGCGGCGAAAGTGAGCAAAAACTTTGATAAATTACAAGATCTTATGGTAATGGACAAGGTGATATCCACCGTCCCGACCCCTTTTGCGAAGTTTCTACAACAATCAGATATTGAATCCATTGAGCAACTAGAAAAGCGAGGGTCGGCATATTTTTCTTCTAATCGTGACATATTTAAGTCCACAACACATGATACAGAGATCACTGCTTTTGCAAAGAATGTACCTAGTAGATCTTACAATCAGAAAGAGTATCATAACAAAGACAAACCGTACCAGAAGCCACCTCGATGTGGATATTGTAGTTTGTTTCATCCGAGCTACTCTATGTGCGATAAGAACCCAGCCTATCCCTCACACTTAGAAACAGTGATAAAGAAGCAAGAAAGTAGAAGAACTTCATTTAAACGTGCTGTTAAATGTTACTTTTGTTCCAGCTATGGCCACTATAGTAATAAATGTCTTGATAGGCAACGAATGAAAGCAAATAGTGCTGCACTCATCGATACTTCATCAGACGATGATAATGAAATTGACTCGGAACTTGTAAATGTATTACCAGCGAGTGAATGTAAAAGTGTGGCAGTAGTTACTGACATATTAGACTTTAAGAAATGTGACACATGTCACCAGTTTCATGCGGATGGTAAATTGAAATGTGGGCACGTCATACCATCCTCCAATGAAGATGCTAACGCAGCTAGTGCCTCCAGAGGTAAACTGAAGTTCTACGCTGCACTGGTCAATGATCAACCATGCCATTGTTTACTCGATAGCGGCAGCACTTTACTTGGTTTAAGAAAAGAACTGGTCAGACCAGAAGATTACACGGGTGAATTTGTCAAATGCCGTACTTTCTCTGGAACCATTGAGAAATACCCACTGGCAAAAGCGCATATTAATACCCCTTTCCTTACCGGCACATTTACTTGCGCAATCCTACAAGATCCCTGCACGGATCTGATTTTAGGCAATTTAGATTCATTGAAACAATGTACAGACGACATAATAGCCTGGAAACATACAAACATGGCTAATGCTGTAACAAGGTCAGATACGCTAACACACTATACTGACTTACAAAATGAGATGTTACAGCTGTTAACACCTAGCGGTGCCGATACCAACACTACTCGACAGAAATGTATCGAGGCACAAAGCACCGACCAAACTATCGCACCTTATTTTAAATTGTTAGGTGAGCGAGCGAAAGTGACTAAAAATGCATCTTGGTATTTTAGAAAACACATGTTGTTTATTGTCAATGAAGTATTCCGCTCGCAGAGCTTGTTTATGATCAGCTCTAAATAAATTGCATTCCTTTTGCAAATGACACGAGTTATTATTTCGTGTGGTGCAAAAGTAGGGGAGTCCTGAAAGACCTGTCGCAAGCAAGTTGCTGACAATACTTGGTAGATGGCTTCTTCAGCAACTCCCTACCATTTATGATTGTTCCCTCTTCAATTGATACCCAGAACCGTGTGAATTGGGTGGTGTACTTCGGACCTTACTTTAAGGTAATCATGTTCTCTGGCCAGTTCCACAGATAGAAAGTCCAGAAGGTATCTTATGGCTCGATAAGATGTATCCCTGGAGTATCCGAGCGAGTTCTGTATGGCTTCATTTCCTATTTTTTTCCCAAGTCTCTTTACTTGTATAGTGTTATAACAAGGTACGCTTAGATCACTATGGAAATGTTATGATAGCTAAAAATAACCCTGATGCAGTTATTGTTAGTACTAACATTCTTTACGGTCGCGAGGTCCGCACAGTGGAATGATGGGAGATTTGCTCGCAATAGACGAGAAAATATTAACTAAACAGAAATATTATTTATACATAGAGCATGTGTGTGTGTTGTCTCTAAGAAGGACAGTACAGTTCGATGGGGGATGAGAAGAGTTGAGAACAGAACAGTGATTTGAGGCTTACCAACTTGAAAAGATGGACGTAGAACAGTGAGAGAAAGGATACCATCTGGGATGTAAGGTCGCTGAACATCTAGCGGATCAGAGAAGATTTCGTCCAGAGAAAGAATAGATTAAATAGGTTTAACTGAGCAGATTGTCCGTACGGAAGTCTTTCTTCACTAGATTGCCTCGCCCGGTCTCCGTGACCTAAAGGCTTGGGAACGCGATTCGTGAGCCGCTTACCACGGCTTTGAAACACAGAGGCGACCGAATTGGCAATACCGTGCCGCGCTGAGGTTTTAAGGTGTTGGTAAGGTAGCCGGTCGTTCAGAAAGCAATGGCAAACTACTGAAAGTAAAACTTGCCAAGACATCAACAACAGCAGTAAATTGAAGATGTGAAAAAAAAGAAAAACAAATTGCCTCGCCGTGTATGTTATTAACGAAGGAGTAGTGTCTTTGCTGGGTGGATGATAGCAAATTAGTTCGTTGAGGTTTATTTCGTTGGGATCTATTCACAAATAAAAGTTTGCAATATGCAGTTGTTAAAATCAGATATAAATAAAAGATGGAATTGAAATTCAAATCGGTGGAAAACAATTGAGTGATTTCTTATAATTTGTGAAAGTTGAGGTCTATATGTTATTATTAATCGATATGGAATTCAATTTAAATGGAATAAAGGATGTACAGACGGCATAGACTATACATCACTATACGCTCATGTTCCTTATGGTCATTCTGTGATAGGACGGTTGGTCCATTGCGATATGTTCCTAAAACTGTTTCCAATGGCATATTGATCCGGACTACACTTTGCTAAGATATACCCTGCTCCGGCCTGTTACACATACATCTTTGTGCCGTGATACAAGCCGACTCCGTAGATCATCGACGCATCTGTAATTAACCAAACAAGCCGACTCGGTAGATCATGATTGATGAATCGATTTAGGAACCGATATCACTGCATTCGGGGCATTCCCATAAGCGCTCCGTCCCCATCCTCAGCAGCCATCGAAGAGTTCCAACACTAATAGTACCAGTAGCAATCTAATTATATGTCCGTCTCGCCTTTCCTCTGAGCGTCGAGCGTGGGCCAGATCCCCTCGTCACTCCTCGCTGTCTCATTCTTGCCAGACCATGGTGATCCATTTGCTCCTCCGAGGTGTATACGTGCTCTCACAAGGCGACTCTGTAGATCATTGACGCACCTGTAATTCACCAAACGAAATGTCCTTTGGTGTTTTAGTATCGTCCACTGTTGTAATGTGTTCCATCTATCTACGTCTAAGAAGACTGAGCATGGTACAAACCGTCACATTACCCAATCTTTCCAATAATATATATATATATATATATATATATATATATATATATATATATATATATATATATATATATATATATATATATATATATATATATATGCGAACAAGAACACAGTCAACCTGTGGTACTATCCGCCTAGAACTAGAACGCGCAAGTTCTGCGCCTGGGTCGCACTATATCATTTAGTGGGCTTATGTCTGTGGGACCAACCAGTCAACGTGTGCCCTCTCATTATTGATGACCAGAATTAATGGAGATATTAACAGATATGTAAAGTCTTGTCCTGGGTGTCAAAGAGTCGCACACATACACTGTACTGCTCCTATTACTTTAGGAAAGATGCTCATTATGAATACCCCCATCTCTGTGGTAAGGCCAGGACAGGTTGGATTCTGTGCCTGGTGGTTTTTACTATGGATTATCATACAAACAAGCTGGCATTCAGACAAATGGGCAGACACATGCATACATCCATCCATCCATCCAGGCAAGCAGATAGGCAGGCAGGCAGGCAGACAGACATACAAACATGCACATATCTATGTAGGCAGGCAGACAGTTAGACAAGCACAAATATAGACAGACTTACTTCTGCTTTACCGGAATCTTTGTAATCCATCTTGGCACTATTAGAAAGTTCCACAGTTTTAGGCCTCACTCCGTTGTCAATGCCTTGTTGTAACTTGACCAATCTATTGGGGACGTTTTTTTCTACATACACCAGTATCTAGTGACAACATTATATTATATATTATTTTACAGAACAATAAACTAAAGTGGGGTTTATTAGTGCACTAGATTTTATTAGAAGGCAGCAAGGCAAATGGTTTGGCCATGCAAGTAGGTTACCAACTAACAGTATACCACAACAAGCAATGATGTACAGAACAGACGGAAACAGAGGTAGAGGCTGACCACGTAAACGATGGACGCAGGGAATAACAGTCCATGTGGTTATCGATACATGACGCCCATAAGCGGGCAGTATCCCGCTGTTTATACTTCACCTCGACACCGCAAGGTACAAGAGGAACATGATGAGATGAGATGAGAATAAACTCACACCCATCATCATGATATTCTTCATACATATTTCTGCAATGAAAGTTTCCTTGGTCTCAAATACCTTCTATAGGTCAGTATTTCCGTATGGATAAGAACGCGTGTTCTTAAACATCCAGTGTGCTGATGCCGAGGTAAGGGGTTCAACCCCTACACTGGATAGTTGGACTAAAATGTTGATTTCTCGTCCTAGACTTTGGGGACGTAAATGCCAAGAACCTCTGAAGTCGCATGATGGCGAGGGACACTGGTAATAAGGAAAGCTAATCCGCATGCAAAATTCAGTCCAGTGCTACTTGATGTAGTGTGTATGACTTACGCTTGAGTTCACAGCGAGCGAGAGCAAACACAAAAATACCTGCTAATCTGTGTCTTCATAGCGCGCTGATGCGTGCTTTTTTTCCAGTGCTTGCTCTGATGATGTCCAAACATTATTAAATTTGCCTTCATTGTGCATATTTCTCCTCTGCTGACTCTCGGAAGCCGTCATTAAGTAAGAGCTACGCTTCTTTATATGCCAGAAGTATTTTAAGTTCGTGTAACAGTGATTATCCTGCAGGCCGTCATTAAGCAAGGGGTTGTGTCTCTTTAAATGCCAGAAATACTTTAAGTCCGTGTAAGTGTTTATCCTGCAGGCCGTCATTAAGCAATGGCCGGCTGCGTCTTTTTAAATGCCAGAAGTACTTTAAGTCCGTGTAACAGTGATTATCCTGCAGGCCGTCATTAAGCAAAGGGCTGAATCTTTTTAAATGCCAGAAGTACTTCAAGTCCGTGTAACAGTGTTTATCCTGCAGGCCGTCATTAAGCAATGGCGGGCTGCGTCTTTTTAAATGCCAGAAGTACTTTAAGTCCGTCTAACAGTTATTACAATCAGTTGTGAGATTTTCGTTGTCAGTTTGTGTAATACTGCTTTGTTTGTTTCTCTTTGTCAACGTCTCAGAATTAGAGGTAACCTTCATTCGTCATTCTAAACGCTACAATGAGTTTTCTAAATGCACTCAATAATAATATATTCAGCAGCCGCATGTAGGTACATAATATTTATTTATGCAAAAACGATCGGATCAACAACGTGCGCACATGGTTACTAATTTATCACAATATATTATGTACATCAATGGCAAATTAACACTCAACCATTCGTGCGCTCACACCACAATTCATCCTCATTCCCCGCACTTAACACTCGCTATCTTAGCTCAGCAGGGCTAGCTTTCACACACTGGCAATCAATACACTCTCCCGCTCATCGCACACATCTTTCCTCTAACGTGTCTCCGTCCAGTCTGAAGCCTTCTGGTGTTCGGCCTGGTAATCATGTGGTGTTTGACCGCATGTACCCTGGGATAATCGTGCTGCATCAGTTGTCTTGCCGTACTAGCTGTTCAGTCTGGTTTGTCTCAGGTCCTTCAGTGCAGAGTTGTACTGTCAGTCAAGGCCCAAGGCCTGTGTCCTATTTATAGCTGGGTCTTGTTGTCCCATCTATGTCCTGTCTCTTACATCTCTATTGTCCTGTTTATGACATATCTATTGTTCTATCTCTAACCTCTCTATTGTCCTGTATATGTCATGTCTGCAATCCCCAACAAGCTGACACTCTTCCTCGACCATCTTCATCGACGCATCTGTAATTAACCAAACAAGCCGACTCCGTAGATCATCGACGCATCTGTAATTAACCAAACAAGCCGACTCCGTAGATCATCGACGCATCTGTAATTAACCAAACAAGCCGACTCCGTAGATCATCGACGCATCTGTAATTAACCAAACAAGCCGACTCCGTAGATCATCGACGCATCTGTAATTAACCAAACAAGCCGACTCCGTAGATCATGATTGATTGATTGATTTAGGAACAGATATCACAGCATTCGGAGCATTCCCATAAGCGCTCCGTCCCCATCCTCATCAGCCAGCGAAGAGTTCCAACACTAATAGTACCAGTAGCAATCTGATTATATATCCGCCTCGCCTTTTCTCTGAGCGTTGATCGTTGGCCAGATCCCCTCGTCACTTCTCGCTGTCTCATTCTTACCAGACTTTCAGAAGTCGGGGTGCGCCACCGGCTAGATTAAAGTATTATTCACTGGCGTGCAATCCCAAATAGTCAAAAACTGACTAGGGACAAAATCTATATGGCTGAACTACAGATTAAGCCCTGAATATCCAACATGCAGCTCCAAATGGCTAGTTACAAAATTGAAATGAACTGTGCTAAATATTCGCCAAGGAATAGGAAGGAGAAGATTAGCTAAGATAGATTTTTAAATCTAAATTTAAGAGTAATTGACAACTATCCCAGTACAGGTTTGTCTTCCCTGACTGTTCCCTTCCTTGGTGTGTAAGTAAACCCCCACCAGTTTACACACACAACACGTATGCACAATTGGAATTAAAAAGTATAATGACTGAACTATGAGTTAAAACAAACTACACTCACTTTAATTACTAATCATATTATTATACATCTGATGTTTTTCAAGATGATGATGATGATGATGAATGTGTAAAGTTTATGCACTACAGTAATCATGAAAGTGAAATGATTAATATAAAATACATAACTCTGAATCCTCTCTGGATCAGTGAGAAGTCCGCTAACAGCCGTTTATGCTCCAATCAGCAAACAGCCGTGGTCAGATCAGCAAACAGCTGTGGTCAGATCAGCGAACACTCCAGTAGAAAACAGCTTGCTGACTGACATCTACCAGTCTTGGCACTACCTGGTTGTCACTCGTTCTTGAGATCTATATGCAGGCGCTCTTATTGAGAGCTAGGAAGAAATCAAGAATGTGTTATATCTAGTTCTACATCAGTGCAATCCTAAGTAATACATACCCTATCAAACCCATATGCAATGACCATTCTGGCCAAGTTTATCTTCCAGGTCTACTGCGTTCACCATCCTCCTTCTACCTCCACATCTCTCTCTTACTGTCTTAGTCGTGGACGGTTTTTCATTTGTCTCACACGCCTGTAATTATTAAATTTCTGCCGTCCTATGTCCATGTAGCTAATACCGACATTCTGGGTCGTACAGCCACTCCGTCCAAAATACCTGAAAGGGCTAAGTACCATATACCCTATACCAGTTGTGGGTAATGTCTGTACCATTCCACCTCTGCTTCCAATGCAATCGATGGCTAATGTGCCAATGCGCACACAATAACATAACACCAAATTCTTCTTAGTGAGTTACCATATAACAAATCAACCTCAACTACATCTAAGGTATGCGAATTCAAAATGGCATATAAGATTATTCCAACATGCGTAGTATGAATGCAAAAAGGAAGTAATATCCTTATATACAATAGACTGGGAAACATAGTTTCCATATACGTTACAGACCACATAAAAGTCTGCCGAGTGCATGTCCAAAGTATAACAAATATTATGCATAAGACAATTCAATATATCGAACATCAAATACACATAACATATATTAATTAAACTAAACATATACTTTACTTTTTAGCATTATGCAAAGTTAGTAACAATATTGTTTACATAAATATGAAACATATAAACAAGTCTCCTTCAAGTAACCACCCAGGATAGCTGCATTGCTGGTCTGTCGGGTTTAGTCACCTCTTAGCCACTGCTATGGTAAGAATTAAAGAAATAGTCAGTTTACTATATTATGTACAACAAATGCACACACCAAAAGGCAACTAGGATAGTGTACAAAGAAATTACAAGCCTCTACCAAGAATAACCTAGGTCAGATATCGACTGAAAATCAGTACATACATCTAAAATACTTAGATAGTTACTAAGAGAGAAATTTTATTTTCTGTGGTGACTTTGTGGTGAGGATAAAGGCAGATCATGGGGAAACATTTCCTCCAATACACAGGGGGGGGGGGGGGGGGGGGGGGCTCGAGACTGCACTTGAAACCATTGACCTGGTTTGCATCAACAGTGGCTGTGTTACCAGAACAGCAAGCAGTCCCGGTGATGAGGGCAGTGCTATTGATCTGGCGCTAGTTTCACCTTCACTCACTACAGTGTGTAGATGGGGTGTCCTAGGACACCACGGCAGCGACCACCACCCTTGCATCATATTGGGGAAGAAAGGCAGAACAAGGCAGCACAAGCTGAAGGTAAAGACTTTCCAGTATGACAGTACAGGGCAAGATGTGGTGAGTAAAATAAGACGTGACAAGCGCAGAAAGTTTCAGGGCAGGAAAAAAAGCTGGAAGCAGCCACCGTGGTGGAATTTCGAGGTGGAGAAGGCTTGGGTGGATAAGCGTAGTGCTGTAAGGAGATGGCAAAATGCCAAGAAGAACAGAGCTGGTCATCCTAGTCCCTGCATGCACCTAGAAAGAGAGATGCACACAAAAGTAAGCTATTTCAAGAAACTGGTCAAGGTGGATAAAAGCGAAAAATGGGCAGAGGTGTGTCAAAGAGTAAGCACAGACAAGTCACTGAAACTGTTCTGGCGACTATATAAAAGCATGAGTGGTGTAGTCAAGAATAAGAGCATTTCTGACTTCCAAGGTGCTGACCTCATCTGGCAGAGGACTGACGAGGACAAGGGCAAAGCCCTCTTTGAACGCTATCTTGAGCAGAGCAACCAGACAGACATGGGAGGCCGAAATCTGGCCAAGGAGGTCACCTCAGACAGATGCAAGGCCCAGAACACTTCGGATGAAGACACAGTGACAGTGAAAGAAATCAAGGCTGTACTTCGACGATCAAAAAACAGCGCTCCAGGTCCTGATGGCATAAGATACGACGACATCAATAAGTGTACCGACAATGAGCTAGAGAAACTAGCAGACATGTACAACAACAGTATAGGGAGTGCTAGCATCAAGGAGGAATGGTTACACAGCTATCTGATTCCCTTGCCGAAGCCTCACAAAGACCACAAAAAAAATTCAGGGATATCGAATTATAACCATGCAGAATACAATAGGCAAGCTGCTGGAGAAGGTAATTGCCAGGAAGATATCAAGCCAACTAGAGAGGCAAGGTGTTTTCCCACCTACCCTGGGTGGGTACCGTCCAAAAAGAGAAACCTGGACCAATGCAGCAGTCTTTGCCCATGATGTCTATGAAGGTTTCCACTCAGGCATTGAAACCTTTGCTGCAGCGATTGATCTTGAGGACGCATACAACAGAGTACCATTGGATTTTTTTAATGTTTCAGCTTCTTGAACTAAAAGTAAGTCCATTCCTCCTTAGTTGGATCGCTGCAGCCCTCTTCCAACGGAAAGTAGTTTTTAGATGTGGCAGTTGGACTTCGGAACCAACAACAATATATCCTGGCCTACCACAGGGATCACCTTTATCTCCGGTACTGTTCAACGCCTACACAGTGAGAATCACCAGTGAGCAGATCACTGGACCTGGCAGGACATTGTCATATGCCGATGATGTTTTAGTGTATCGTCAGGGTAAGGGTAGAGAGCAGGTTGCTGTGGAACTACAAACCGAACTCAATCGCATAAGTACTTGGTGTGATGAAGCTGGGGTAATGGTCAACCCAACAAAGGCAATAGTGACTTGGTTCTCGTTGAATAATCACATTGTCAACACTTCAACACCAACTGTAATGCTGTGTTCAGAGATGGTGGAAAGAACGCAGGCAATGAATTACCTAGGGATACGGTTTGATCGAAGCCTTGCTTATAATGTGCACATAGACAAGGTGATAACAAAGGCCAAGCGAGGTTTGGCTGCGATGCGGGTGATGGCGGCAGCAAACTGTGAGCAGCGCCATCTATGTCTTCTGTACGAGGGGCTGGTCATGTCTGTTTTGGAGTATGCAATGGCAATCCTGACTCTCAGCCATAAGCAGATAGAAAGGATGGAAAGGATACAGAATGAAGCTATGCGCATTATTCTTGGATGTACAAGAGATACAGCATGCAGGGCGATGCGCTACCTTCTTGATTTTCCAACCATTGAAGAGAGAATACAAGTTTGCAGGGCACGCGCCTACCTCAGAGTTAACGCAAACACACAACATCCACTGCATAGTGAAATTAGGAAGGTGAAGGGCAGCAGGTTAAAAAGAGGACGGTCGTGGATGGGTCAAGCCGAAGACATTCTTCAACAGGTGTGTTCACTTGAGGACTTAGAACCTGGCGAGGAGTGGGTGCAAGTGCCAACAGACTTCTGCACATCCTTTTCAGTTTGCATCCAACTAGATAGAAAATGCAGACAAGAAAATCCGGCTGCTGTGGAGGCTGAAGTACAAGCGTTGATTTTCGAGAATTCGCTAGACGGTGACGCGGTCATCTACACAGATGGGTCGGTCGTCCGACATGTGAGAAGCTCATGGGCCTTTACAGCTCGGGCCGGAGGGAGAATTGTGAAGGAGGACTCTGGTGCTTTCACTGAAACCACAAGTAGCCTGACCATGGAAGTCATGGCAGTAAGTAAAGCAATAACATGGCTCGAGACACAGACATTCACTAGGGCTTGTTTCCTTAGCGACTCAATGAACATGATCAAGAGGATAGAGGAGGGGTCGATCCGAAGAGAATGGTTGCTGCCTCTGGAGCGGTCTCGCCTGGCAAAGATTAGTTTCATCTTCGTGCCAGGGCATGCGGGAGTATAAGGAAATGAGCGGGCTGACAAGCTCGCAGATGAGGCTACTGTGGAGGGCGGACGCGCCATGGACCAGGCTGACATTCTGAATGCTCTACGAGAAGTAAGACTTTTGCGAGAACTACGTGATGACTGTGAATCTGCAACAATGGCCAGACTGCGAGAGCAGCAAATTAAAAGAGGTGTGGCCATAGAACACTACGCAGGAAGCCAAAGAAGATTGATAAACCAACACAGAACTGGCGCCGTTAGCCGCTACACGCTGCGGGATTTGCTGAGGAGGGGATCCGAGCACTTATGGACTGAATGGTTCGATGTGCAATGAGGATGATCTGTCGACTAACTAACTAACTAACTTTCCTAGTGGAGTTTAGCAGACATATGACTACAAAACATTGAGCTGGCTGACTACCTGTTCAGAGATTTTTCATTTATAACATGACACAGGTCTAGGGAACCTTATTTAAGCCCAGCAGACAGTGTCTGAGACACTATTATCTCCTTGGCACCTTTTTGTCTAGGTTGAGGTACACATGCCCGACCTACATGTAATTAATTCTATTCAAGTGTTGGGCTGGTTTTACAAGGTCTGTTTCACATTCTACTGAGCTGGCCAGTCTGTGCAATTTCAATTCACACCCGTCCATGGGGTTAATTGACCCTAGGCCACTCTGTGTGGTCAGCTGTCCTGGGCATGTTTACAACCCTAGAGCTGTTGTCTCCACCTGGGTCAATATGTTGTTCACGCCTGGGTGGTTTTATTTCACTATCTCTGACATTCTCCACCTCTCTACAGGTAATGGCCTTTATTCAACCACTGGCCCAGTTCCTTGTTGATTTAGCCAGGGTCTGTGTGGTGTCATAGCCTGTGTGGGTCACGTTCCATTTCCCACATAGCCAGTAGACAGATAAATAATACATTTACTGCCGGCTTTGTAAGTTTACGTCAAGACTATATGGCCTTGAATATAGAGAAAACAGTTTGTTCTTTTGTTGATTCTCTACATGGTCCACCAAAAGTGAACCGAAAATTGTTCTGGGATGTAAAAGCTGCATTTCACGACACAGACAATGGTGATCCAATTGCTCCTCTGAGGTATACACGTGCTCCCATAAGGCGACTCCGTAGATCATTGACGCTCCTGTAATTCACCAAACGAAATGTCCTTTGGTGTTTTAGTATCGTCCACTGTTGTAATGTGTTCTATCTATCTACGTCTAAGAAGACTGAGCATGGTACAAACCGTCACATTACCCAATCTTTGCAATAATATATATATATATATATATATATATATATATATATATATATATATATATATATATATATATATATATATATGCGAACAAGAACACAGTCAACCTGTGGTACTATCCGCCTAGAACTAGAACGCGCAAGTTCTGCGCCTGGGTGGCACTATATAATTTAGTGGGCTTATGTCTGTGGGACCAACCAGTCAACGTGTGTCCTCTCATTATTGATGACCAGAATTAATGGAGATATTAACAGGTATGTAAAGTCTTGTCCTGGGTGTCACAGAGTCGCACACAGACACTGGACTGCTCCTATTACTTTAGGAAAGATGCTCATTATGAATACCCCATCTCTGTGGTGTAAGGCAAGACAGGTTGGATTCTGTGCCTGGTGGTTTTTACTATGGATTGTCATACAAATAGGCAAGCAGGCCGACAAATAGGCAGACACATGCATACATCCATCCATCTATCCAGGCAAGCAGATAGGCAGGCAGGCAGGCAATCAGGCAGACAGACATACAAACATGCACATATCCATGTAGGCAGGCAGACAGTTAGGCAGGCACAAATATAGACAGACGTACTTCTGCTTGACAGGAATCTTCGTAATCCATCGGGAGAATATGAGAAAGTTCCACAAATGTTTTATCCCTGACTCCGTTGTCAATGCCTCGTTGTACCTTGACCAATCTATTGGGGACTTTCTTTTCTACATACACCAGTATCTAGTGACAACATTATATTATATATTATTTTACAGAACAATAAACTAAAGTGGGAGTTATTACTGGACTAGATTTTATTAGAAGGCAGCAAGGCAAATGGTTTACCAACTAAGTAGGTTACCAACTAACAGTATATCACAACAAGCAATGATGTACAGACCAGAGGGAAGCAGAGGAAGAGGCTGACCACGTAAACAATGGACGCAGGGAATAACAGAGTCCATGTGAATATCGATACATGAAACCCATAAGCGGGCAGTCTTCCGCTGTTTATACTTCACCTCGACACCGCAAGATACAAGAGGAACATGATGAGATGAGATGAGAATAAACTCACACCCATCATCATGATGTTCTTCATATTCCATCTCTGCAATGAAAGTTTCCTTGGTCTCAAATACCTTCTATAGGTCAGCATTTCCGTATGGATAAGAACGCGTGTTCTTAAACATCCGGTGTGCTGATGCCGAGGTAAGGGGTTCAACCCCTACACCGGATAGTTGGACTAAAATGTTGACTACTCGTCCTAGACTTTGGGGACGTCAATTACAAGAACCTCTGAAGTCGCATGATGGCGAGGGACACTGGTAATAGGGGAAGCTAATCCGCACGCAAAATTCAGTCCAGTGCTGCTAGACATAGTGTGTATGGTCTAAGCTTGAGTTCACAGCGAGCGAGAGCAAACAACAAACCATACCTGCTAATGTGTGTCTTCACAGTGCTGCTAGACATAGTGTGTATGGTCTAAGCTTGAGTTCACAGCGAGCGAGAGCAAACAACAAACCATACCTGCTAATGTGTGTCTTCACAGTGCTACTAGACATAGTGTGTATGGTCTAAGCTTGAGTTCACAGCGAGCGAGAGCAAACAACAAACCATACCTGCTAATGTGTGTCTTCACAGTGCTACTAGACATAGTGTGTATGGTCTAAGCTTGAGTTCACAGCGAGCGAGAGCAAACAACAAACCATACCTGCTAATGTGTGTCTTCACAGTGCTGCTAGACATAGTGTGTATGGTCTAAGCTTGAGTTCACAGCGAGCGAGAGCAAACAACAAACCATACCTGCTAATGTGTGTCTTCACAGTGCTACTAGACATAGTGTGTATGGTCTAAGCTTGAGTTCACAGCGAGCGAGAGCAAACAACAAACCATACCTGCTAATGTGTGTCTTCACAGTGCTACTAGACATAGTGTGTATGGTCTAAGCTTGAGTTCACAGCGAGCGAGAGCAAACAACAAACCATACCTGCTAATGTGTGTCTTCACAGTGCTACTAGACATAGTGTGTATGGTCTAAGCTTGAGTTCACAGCGAGTGAGAGCAAACAACAAACCATACCTGCTAATGTGTGTCTTCACAGTGCTACTAGACATAGTGTGTATGGTCTAAGCTTGAGTTCACAGCGAGCGAGAGCAAACAACAAACCATACCTGCTAATGTGTGTCTTCACAGTGCTACTAGACATAGTGTGTATGGTCTAAGCTTGAGTTCACAGCGAGTGAGAGCAAACAACAAACCATACCTGCTAATGTGTGTCTTCACAGTGCTACTAGACATAGTGTGTATGGTCTAAGCTTGAGTTCACAGCGAGCGAGAGCAAACAACAAACCATACCTGCTAATGTGTGTCTTCACAGTGCTACTAGACATAGTGTGTATGGTCTAATCTTGAGTTCACAGCGAGTGAGAGCAAACAACAAACCATACCTGCTAATGTGTGTCTTCACAGTGCTGCTAGACATAGTGTGTATGGTCTAAGCTTGAGTTCACAGCGAGCGAGAGCAAACAACAAACCATACCTGCTAATGTGTGTCTTCACAGTGCTACTAGACATAGTGTGTATGGTCTAAGCTTGAGTTCACAGCGAGTGAGAGCAAACAACAAACCATACCTGCTAATGTGTGTCTTCACAGTGCTACTAGACATAGTGTGTATGGTCTAAGCTTGAGTTCACAGCGAGCGAGAGCAAACAACAAACCATACCTGCTAATGTGTGTCTTCACAGTGCTACTAGACATAGTGTGTATGGTCTAAGCTTGAGTTCACAGCGAGTGAGAGCAAACAACAAACCATACCTGCTAATGTGTGTCTTCACAGTGCTACTAGACATAGTGTGTATGGTCTAAGCTTGAGTTCACAGCGAGCGAGAGCAAACAACAAACCATACCTGCTAATGTGTGTCTTCACAGTGCTACTAGACATAGTGTGTATGGTCTAAGCTTGAGTTCACAGCGAGTGAGAGCAAACAACAAACCATACCTGCTAATGTGTGTCTTCACAGTGCTGCTAGACATAGTGTGTATGGTCTAAGCTTGAGTTCACAGCGAGCGAGAGCAAACAACAAACCATACCTGCTAATGTGTGTCTTCACAGTGCTACTAGACATAGTGTGTATGGTCTAAGCTTGAGTTCACAGCGAGCGAGAGCAAACAACAAACCATACCTGCTAATGTGTGTCTTCACAGTGCTTCTAGACATAGTGTGTATGGTCTAAGCTTGAGTTCACAGCGAGCGAGAGCAAACAACAAACCATACCTGCTAATGTGTGTCTTCACAGTGCTACTAGACATAGTGTGTATGGTCTAAGCTTGAGTTCACAGCGAGCGAGAGCAAACAACAAACCATACCTGCTAATGTGTGTCTTCACAGTGCTACTAGACATAGTGTGTATGGTCTAAGCTTGAGTTCACAGCGAGTGAGAGCAAACAACAAACCATACCTGCTAATGTGTGTCTTCACAGTGCTGCTAGACATAGTGTGTATGGTCTAAGCTTGAGTTCACAGCGAGCGAGAGCAAACAACAAACCATACCTGCTAATGTGTGTCTTCACAGTGCTACTAGACATAGTGTGTATGGTCTAAGCTTGAGTTCACAGCGAGCGAGAGCAAACAACAAACCATACCTGCTAATGTGTGTCTTCACAGTGCTACTAGACATAGTGTGTATGGTCTAAGCTTGAGTTCACAGCGAGTGAGAGCAAACAACAAACCATACCTGCTAATGTGTGTCTTCACAGTGCTGCTAGACATAGTGTGTATGGTCTAAGCTTGAGTTCACAGCGAGCGAGAGCAAACAACAAACCATACCTGCTAATGTGTGTCTTCACAGTGCTACTAGACATAGTGTGTATGGTCTAAGCTTGAGTTCACAGCGAGCGAGAGCAAACAACAAACCATACCTGCTAATCTGTGTCTTCACAGTGCTACTAGACATAGTGTGTATGGTCTAAGCTTGAGTTCACAGCGAGCGAGAGCAAACAACAAACCATACCTGCTAATGTGTGTCTTCACAGTGCTGCTAGACATAGTGTGTATGGTCTAAGCTTGAGTTCACAGCGAGCGAGAGCAAACAACAAACCATACCTGCTAATGTGTGTCTTCACAGTGCTGCTAGACATAGTGTGTATGGTCTAAGCTTGAGTTCACAGCGAGCGAGAGCAAACAACAAACCATACCTGCTAATGTGTGTCTTCACAGTGCTGCTAGACATAGTGTGTATGGTCTAAGCTTGAGTTCACAGCGAGCGAGAGCAAACAACAAACCATACCTGCTAATGTGTGTCTTCATATTGCTACTAGACATAGTGTGTATGGTCTAAGCTTGAGTTCACAGCGAGCGAGAGCAAACAACAAACCATACCTGCTAATGTGTGTCTTCACAGTGCTGCTAGACATAGTGTGTATGGTCTAAGCTTGAGTTCACAGCGAGTGAGAGCAAACAACAAACCATACCTGTTAATGTGTGTCTTCACAGTGCACTGATGCCTGCTTGTTTCCAGTGCATGCTCTGATGATGTCCAAACATGGTTAAATTTGCCTTCACTGTGCACATTTCTCCTCTGCTGCCTCCTGGAAGCAGTCACTAAGCAAGGGGATGCGCCTTTTTTAAATGCCAGAAGTACTTTAAGTTCGTGTAACATGATTATCTTGCAGGTCGTCATTAAGCAAGGGGCTGCACCTTTTTTAAATGCCAGAAGTACTTTAAGTTCGTGTCACAGTGATTACAATCAGTTGTGAGTTCTTTATTGTCAGTGTGTGTAATACTGCTTTGTTTGTTTCTCTTCCTCGACCAATTATATGCTTCTTATTCTTCAATTTACTTGTCATATAAAGTTCAGCTTTACACATTTTCACCCCTATACCTATTGTTGCTAATTGCAAAATACATCCATTCACGAGAGTTGACACTTAAATGAAGAAGAAGGGGGAAGAGAAGGCAAAGGATGAGGCGGAGATGGAGTATAAGAATGAGATGCAAACGGAGACTGAGGAGACCAAGGCGAATACGAGGAAGGATTTTGAAACTTAAGATAAGAACAATATTAAGGGAAGACAATGATATGATAAAGATACGGACAAGAGTGTACACGACAGAGAAGGAACAGAATTAACAGAAGACGACAATGTAGAAATGTAACATATACTAACTGTCGATGTCGTTGATGCCATGAAGAAATGACAAACGCCGGCTACAGATGGAACCACTGTATATGAATTAAAAGCGTGTGGATAATCTGGGTCTTACACATTCCCTATACTGTTGAATGATTTTATAAAATTGGTTGTATGCCTAGTGATGTGCTGAAGTCTGTATTTATAGATCTACGCAAGAGACTGGGAGCAATTTATTTCGGTGAATTTCACACAATCAATCTTATAAACCATGTCACCAAACTTTTATTCAAAATTATAATGCAAAGAACAAGACAGAAAATTAAAGTGGAAATCGGTGAAGAACAGTGAAGGTCTGAGGAAGAAAAAGCAACAAATGATGAAACATACACATTCCCTTTTCTTGTGACGTTCTATAATTGTACGAATCATGATGAACTAGGAAACTTTAAAGAAAGTTGTTTGCCGTTGCTTTCCTTCCTGGCAGTGACCATTCTGGTGGGTGACCGTAGCCTTTGTCCCGTTAAAGAGACCCTCTGCATACCGTCGTGGAACCTGAGACAATAACCAACAACTATCTATCGGCTGCCCTCAAATTTCCACCCCCCACCTGGAACAAATGGATCACCATAGTCTGGTAAGAATGAGGCAGCGAGGTGTGACGAGGTGTGATCGACGCTCAGAGGAAAGGCGAGACGGACATATAATCAGATTGCTACTGGAACTATTAGTGTTGGAACTCTTCGCTGGCTGCTGAGGATGGGGACGGAGCGCTTATGGGAATGTCGGTTCCTAAATCAATCAATCAATCATATCTTTTGTGGTTTCTTATAAAATACATTCCACAAACGGTTACGAAAAATATCACATCCTCCCCAGAAAAACAGAAAACAGCGTATCTCTGTGGAACACACAATTATTCCGTCGCCCTTTTATCGGAAGCGTAAAACGTCATTTTTTGGACACGTTATGAGAAGAAATAAATTGCAGAACTTGATGACAACTGACAAGATTGAGGAGAAAAGAATAAGGGGAAGGCAGAGAAGTAAATACGTGTATGGCCTGGCCGCGTGATATAGCCGAGACAAGAACACTGAGCTGATTCCCGACTCTGGTGATCGAGTGAGATGGCGAAACATAACCGCCCATGCTTATCGGCATGGCACAACTGACCGAGAGATTCTGCTAATTTAAACATAAGACATTCTGTTGATATAAATTAAAATATGACGGTAATCATATACAGATATGAAGATACAGAGCGGATACAGGTGTTGGAGTGTGAAGTGGTAGGCTCCCCCATAGAATTCCTAAAATGGTATTGTAGCCATATTTGTGAGGCTGTGTCGATCTGAGAGCAGGTGGGGTAGACACAACATAATTCTTCCTTTGCTGGAGATAAACACAGACCAATATCTTGATGGTCAGTCGTACTCACCACAATGTCCCTGCCACATTCTAAGAGACATAAACACCATTGTAAACTACTTACTTCAAAGCCATATTTGCTATTAAACACATCTGGTTTATAGATAACTGTAAATTTTTTCTTTTTCGGGTGTATGTAAGAAGATAGCTCCCCGTGTTGATTGTGCCCACAATATTTCACTCCGTGAATACATAGAAATCCTTTTGAACAATCTTCATGGTAGTCCAAATCGAATGTCCTGAACGAGAAAAATAAAAGTAGCATGTACATATATAGTGTACTTGGAGTAAGTGCGTAAATTAAAGTATTTATTCACGCGGATAACATTAGATCAACGATTTATCACAGAGAAAACTTTTTTTTTCTTTTCCGCGTTTCCACCCTGTTTCAGGATATTGCGGTCAACATCAGCATCTTTCAGCTGTATGTTTATTCCTAGGCCAGATTACGCTCATCAGCACGCCGCGACTTTCTGAGCGACCGGTTCCATACTCTCATAAGTCACTGGCGCGACTCAAACCGCTTCCAATTCTCGTGCGCTCACGTCAACCACGAGAGTATTCGGGGTTACGGAGAAAGCTGCTAACACCTCAACCGGGGAGCCCTGCACGGTGAAAGCTGTTGTATTTTACAAATTTAAAACCATCTTATGCAACAAATCCGGTATTTGAAATGAGGTAAATATTGATACCATGTTATGTAGATATGACAAAAAAAACAGAGGTCCAAGTATAGAGCCTTGAGGTACTACATTATTTACAGTATTGGTTTGTAATAGTTATTTGTTGGTTCAGACTACTTTTTTCTGTGTTAAGAAAAATGAAGATTTTATTAATGTCACTAGATTATATTTGTTTCTTTTTTCCTAATTAAAATACTACGATGTGTCATGTCAAATGATTTTGTAATGTCTATAAACACTGCTCCACATATAATGTCGTTTATATTCCAATGCAAATTTTCCATCATATTAATGAAGGCTTTATGGCAAAAAATATTTGTGAAGAAATCTCAATTAACTGTCAGTCTGCCTCCTGTGTGGGTTGGTGGTTGTGTGTGGGTTGGGGATGTATGTTTGGGTGGGGAATTTTATGTGGGTGGTGGATGTATGCGGGTGGTAGATGTGTAACTAGGGGATGCGTATGTGTGGTGTGTGTGGGGGGTGTGTGGGTGAGTGGGTGGGTGGAGGAATATATGTGTGCCTGTGTGTGTGTGGCTGGGTGTGCGTGTGGGTGGGAGGGGGTTGTGCATGTGGGTGGGGGGATGTGTGGGTGGGTGGAGGATGTGTCTCATAACATGGTAATATGCATTGTTTATGTTTACAATATTCTATTGACAATGTTTTATACCCTATTTGAATATATCATGTACTATTGATGAACGAAAGAAAGATGAGTGATTGGAAGGGCCGAATGTAAGACGGGCGTACGTGCCCAATTTGTGACCCTTTGATAATAATGTTAAATCAAATCAAATCTCTCTTTATTTCTCTCTCTCCCTCTCTCTCCCTCCCTCTCTCCCTATCTCTCCCTCTCTCTCTCTCTCTCTCTCTCTCTCTCTCTCTACCCCCTCTCTCTCTCCTCTCTCTCTGTCTCTCTCTACCTCCCACGAACACGTACATATACAAACCCTGGTCAACCCATAACAATACTGTGTTGGTGGCATTCTTGACCACTTACCTGAAGTAAAATGTTACAATCAAAGGTTCGCGACCTGGCATTCTTGACAACTTACTTGAAGTAAACTGTTACAATCAAAGGTTCGCGACCAGATTCCAGGACTAGTGAACAATATTCCTTCGAAGGGTTAGTGATTGGACTGTGAATAAAGAATGATGGACTGGTAGGACTGAGTCTCACAACGCCGGGTTGATCACACATATGGTATGCAGGGGAGCTCTGTTGAAATAAATGTAATACATTCTTAGTAATCACTATATAAATATACAAGTGTTCGTGTTTGTTGAAGAAAGCACATTTATGTAAAGATCAGTCTCTCCTGACATTGTGATGGAAACTGCATGACCATCCTAAGCACAGATCCTTAAAGCCACATGTGTTGTGCAGAATTATGGCCTATTTACATCCTAATCTGTATCTCCACAGTTATGATTTTACAGGACCTTTCCTGCATACTCCGCCTGTATTCTGAGCTTATGGATGGGACGGTTAGCTCTTTAAACGTCTGCTTGGAGAGGGATCTTCGATAGCAGGCTCGAGAGCATGTCTTACTCCGACAGTGCAGTCCGGGTCAGGGAACACAAGATCTAAACCCAGTTTATAGGATTTACGAGTCAATCAACTGTACATAAATGTATACCAATCAACTAATCAAACGTATGTATCATATATAATACAATTCATACATGTATACCACCCAACTAACCCACCATAAATGCATGCATACCAACCAACTAACCCACAAAACATGTTATTTGTCAATTAAGAATGATGGTCACCATTCATTTCTTCCAGTGGGGTTGAAAGTATGGACCTATGAGTTCTAAGATGGCTAGTATGTCCTTTTTTGCCTCGAAATGTTCTTTGACAATGTGGGCAAAGAATGCTTGACGTTCCAGGAGGAGGATCTCCTGCAGTGGTTTTTCTGTCCAGTTCTTTCTTCACAGTTCTTGCAGTCCTGGTAGCTTCACAAGTGACTGCACCCTTGCGTAATGATGTATGCCACTAATTTCGGTCTTTGATAGCAGTCCCCCACGTGTCGTACTGAATTCCAAAAACTTTTATTGAGACCTTCTAGGTGTCTTTAATGCGTTTCCTCTGACCACTTGGAAGCATTTACCACGTTAAAAAATTCAATTAGGAAGTCTGTGATCTAGCATGCGAGTTAAGTGACCAGCCCAGCGAATCTGATTCTTCATTAGTAGAGTGTGGATAATGGGCATAGACGCTCTTTCTAGAACTTCAGTGTCTGCGATATTGTCTTGCCATTTAATCTTCAGTAGCTTCCTAAGGCAGATTGTGTGGAAGTGGTTTAATTTTCTAGCGTAAGCTGCCTTGCAGAGAAAATCGTGTCAACAGTTCCTTTTTTTTTTCTGAAGCCAAACTGACTCTCATAAAGAAGACCTTGGTCGAGATGGGCTGTGAGGCGATTTAGATGAATTCTGGCGAGTGTCTTCCCTGCAGCTGTGAGTAAGGAGATGCCTCGGTGGTTGTCATGTGATTGGCGGTATCCTTTACGTTTGTAAAGATGGACTATTGACGCGTCCTTGAAATTGTGGCATGGTTTCGTTCGCCCATATATTTATACAGACTTGGTGAAGCTGCTCTATTAGGACCGGTCCACCTGCTTTGTATACCTCTGCCGGTATGCAGTCAGGACCAAGCGTCTTGCCGACATTTTTTTCCACTTTAAACAATTGAGGACGCCGTAGTGGTTTGATGTTCATATTTATTTTTGAAATAACCAGATGACGGTCTGTCCAACATTCGGCTCGACATATGGATTTTGTCACCCGAACGTCTTGTCTGTCACTCCTCCTGACGATGACATAGTCAATGAGGTGCCAGTCTTTCGAGCGAGGGTGCATCCACGATGTCCTATTTCTCATGGGAAGGCGGAAAATTGTGTTAGTGATCAGGAGATCGTGCTCGGCACAGGTCTGAAGGAGGAGGTGTCCATTGCTGTTACAATTTCCAACTCCGTACTTTCCAATGATGCCTCTCCAAGAGGCGGTGTCCTTGCCTACTCTGGCATTGAAGTCCCCAAGGAGTATAAGTTTGTCTCCTTTGGGGACAGATGTTACTATGTTGTGCAGGTCCTCATAGAACTTATTTTGACGCCATCTTCAATGGTCATTTCCTGGTGCGTAGACACTCCGGATGGTTGCACGCTTTCTTCATTTAAGCAGGGGTGACTTAATGGTCATAAGCCTGTCGTTTATGGTCTTCGGAAATTCAGCTAGTTTGCCAACCAAAGCCGACTTACTGACAAATCCCACACCATAAGAATGTGTAGCCGGCACCTTCTTCACAGATTTGGAATTCTTCTGCAAGTCGTGTTTCGCGCAAGGCTGCAATGTCGATGTTGTACCTGCCCAACTCTCTCTCAATCAGTGCTGTTCGTCTCTCTGGGACCGACCTCCGGTCAAGTAGGGTACGTACATTCCAAGTTCCGATAGTTAAGCGAATATGCTTTTTTAGCATTACCTGTTTTACTTTAGTTGTATGTCGACCGCAGTATATGGTATCCACCAACCGCGGCTAGCTGGTTAGGTAATAATGGAGCAGACAATGTTTAAGGCACCTTTTCTAGCCCCTTACTCATGCTATGGAGGTGAGCAGTGTGTTCCTATAGAGGGCTGCTCAGTCACTCAGGGAGCTGCCGAATCCCACTGCTGCTCCGGTCAGTAGAAGACGACCATATGGCCTGAGTCGCCTGTGTGCAGGTCTGCAACTACGACTGCCAGAGTACCCACGCCTACCGCTTCGCCGCTCGCCCATCACCACAGGGCTTGAAAGTGATATATGAAGTTGGATGAAGAATGACTTGCTCGATGAATTGGATTAAAGTTAGGAAGAGTTGCGCCATTCGTCAGCCACACTTTCTCATCTGAGTCCATATAAATCCAGTGGCAAGACAAGTCTAGACGATTGGAGACGAATACAGGTGCAATGGATGACCAGGGCGCTCTACGTGCCTTGCAAGGCTCATTACGTCCCACAGCGCTTTGCCGGTAAACGCCGTCTTGCTCGCTGAATCATCTATGATGTATTCTGCGCAGTCTGCCGAATCCTGTCTTCAAATGCTGGGTAGGCATACCCTAGTTCAGCGATTAGTTTGAGGGAGAATCGGTTACCCACGCCTAGTTTAGCCAGCCAGTCACAGCTGTTGCTGAGGGGGTGGCCGCTGTCACATGCTGACAGCTACTAGGAGCCACAGACGTGAGCTAGATGTCAGTCTTCGACAAGTGGGAAATAGTCCCTGAAAAAGGAATGACAGCCATCCTTTCCAAACGTACTACCAATGCCTGACATCCCAGACCCCACTAAATTATACCAAGCAACTAACCCACCATACAAACATGTAGGACTGACTGACTGACTGACTGATTAACTGACTGACTGACTGGCTGACTGACTAAACCCACCATACATACATGTAGGACTGACTGACTGACTGGCACCTTGCCGTTTTGACAGACGATAGTTTGTAAAAAAAAACAAAATAGAGTTATTTCATCATAACACAAAGCCTGGGCTGAATTTAGAGAACATGTGTTGCCCATGCAGCATGATCGCTTTCTCGGCCTGTCTAGTTTACTCCAGAGGAAAGGCAACACCAATATTTCTGAACCAGACGAGCTGCAGAAGCTGACGGATCAGTAAAGCAATGCTCTAACTGTCTGCTTGTAGAAGCGACCAGTTTTCGACCAAGACTTAGGGCCTGGTCTGCCCTACCATAATATTTCGTCTTTAGGTTACTTTTCCTTGTAATAGTGTAAGGCTTGTATCCTCCCAATTGCACTCCTCAGTCGGAAGCCTTTGGGACAATGTGGGGTGTAGGATTAAGTAAGCGCCGCCCAACATTCGGTGGCACCATAACGCTGGTAATACCGTCTATTGCCATATGGCGGCTCAGCCATATCTGATTAAGACCTGTATCATACATGTATACAATTCAACTAATCTACCAAATCTACATATATACCAACTAATGTCCAGATGACAATAAAAACTTGCTTGAAGCCATTTCTCAAAGAGAGTGTGTCTCTATCTCATAGCTACATAATTGTTGAAAAGGTTTCACATTTATGTGCCTTCTGTTAGTTTTCCCCCACACAAGAAACTTTTATTTCGTTCAAAACAGCGTGTATTTAAGAGACAAGGTGCATTGTGTGTTTTACTTTACATTTGCGAATGCAACAAATACATTCATATACACATATTACATTTATGTCATGGTGCAATTACCTATACATTACTTTTTGACGAAAATGGTGAAGTAATTTTCTAATCTCATGCATACTAAACATCTCTCGATAGTAATTCTTCCATACTTAAGTATTATCATGCACACTTAGTTTTATTGAAAGAAGTTTAAACGTGTCTCTGAACAGATCATAAATTAAAAAAAAAAAAAAGACATCGCAACCGCGTACCATTTTACAAAGTAAATTTAAAAACAGGTATTGTGGCATTTGCGGCGCGCGCGCGAGTGATAGAGAGGATGAGGGAGAAAGAGATAGTGAAAGAGACAGAATGAGAGAGAAGGGGAGAGAGATAACACACCCCAAAACTGACAAATGTGTATTTACAAGACACGGCCCATTTAGCTGCATTCGCTACTTTATAGCGAGCACAATGAATTTATTCTGTGTGGGCGGCGTTAGAGTCGAGGTTAAAGGCACAGTTGCCTTGGTCAAAGTTACGTCCTGGCTGACAAAATCTTTGATCTATGAAATATAGTTTCTCTTTGTGCCGAGTGGTTTAATGAACTTTTGTCCCTGGCTGTGGTAATATTTCCCAATTCCCGGTGACAAAGAATGAAAGTGTGCTGATTCGTTGCACCTGTGACGGTTATTGTATATGGTTTTTAAGGAAAAGTTCAAATTTTGGCTATTATAAATCGTCACTCTAACAATTAATCAACAACAACAAATAACTCAAACAATAATCTTAATAGCAAGAGAAAATGAAATTAATGACAGTTTACACATTTCAGTCAGGAAACATAGTAGATAGTTTGTATTTGAACATTAGTAAAAGTAAGTTTATGTTGTATATAAAGGAATTGACCCTGACCTTCATTCTGCAACACCAAACTAAGTTTCTGTATTTTGCTAGTGTTTGAAGTAATTTTATGTGTGTCTTTGGGTGTTTTAGGAAGACTGTTCAGGACTATCGCCTTGTACATGTCTGTCAATTTGCCCATGTCTGTTTGTATTAGTTGTTTGTGTGTTTCGACTGCATCTGTGACGTTTGACATATTTAGTATATGTGTTCTTCTGTCTCGTGTGTGTTGTTCCTGCATACTTGGCATTTTTCTATTTGTCTGGATCTGCTTGTTCCTTTTGGGTACTACGGGTGTCATATAAAAAAGCACCCTTTAAGTGACTTCTCTTGCCTTAGGTGTGATGTGTTTGTTGTATAAGTAGGAAAAGGTGGACATGCATTGACCGCAGTGATAGACCATTCACAGGTAGGATAAGAACAGCTCATAATCGACTCCTTCATATTCAGTTTTTATTTTTTTTAATTCCAAGATTCTATGATAATCATATCTGCTAGTAGTGCGTAGGATGTTATGTCTCCTCGACCACAGGGCAAGTTCTGCAGGTTATGTATTCATCTAGTGAGGGTAAAGATCACTAGGCAGATGGAAATGATAAGAAAAATAGGCTGCATACGCCGTTACCTGACAATAGGTCTACAATACATACATGCATGCATACATCCATCTATTCATCCAAGCAGGCAGGCAGGCAGGCAGACAGGCAGGCAGACAGACAGACGGAGAGGAATACTGACGGACGGACGGACAGACAGACAGACAGACAGACATACAGACAGACAGACAGACAGACAGACAGACAGACAGACAGACAGACAGACAGACAGACAGACAGACAGACAGACAGACAGACAGACAGACAGATGTACATACATACTTCTGTAATTGCGCAGAAATCGATGTACGGAAACCCATCAGTGTACTTAACAGGAATCATATATACACTATTTTTAGTGTCGCCAACTCCTCGATGTTCATGGATCCATTGCGACTTGTAAGCCTCTCGTACTTCCACATATATCTGGTGGGTATGATATAATATCAGTGTGAGAGAAGTGAAGTATTGTCACATGTATCTAGTGGGAAACATTACACTCGTATAATATCATGTGTGAGAGAAATGAAGTATCACTTTAATGCATTTTAATCAATATTTTCGTAATCACGACATCATGTGTGTCGAGTCTATAAATGTGTGCGGTCACGGTTTACAATCTCACAAGATTGAACGAACCTGTTTTATTTTCTTGTCCCAATTATGACAGACCGGTTCATGTCGTCATCAAGATATTTACGTGTTTATCTCGTTGTCATACACCTGCTCTGTTCGCATACATTTTGCCAGTTGTCACTGATTTTCCAAGTGTAATTCTCTTCATAACATGGCCAGAAAATCGTCACTATCTACGCCTGAGATCTTTAATCAATTTTAGAATTTCTATAAGGAGTATTCTTTGTGGACACTAAGGCAGCTCACAAATAAACACACACATTAATGCTTGGCGCTCACAGAAGGAGAAGAAGGAATTAGAGATTAGAGGACGCACTAGACAACATAAACTTTGACAGCTGTAGTTACCGACCGGGATTCGAACCTGTCACCTGCGCCGTCATCATTTGGAGGTGACAGATTCGAATCCCGATCGGTAACTATAGCTTTCTAATTTTATGTTGTCTCATCATCATCATCATCGTGTGCCATGACTGTGAGAAATAGGTACATAGAAGAATCAGAAGTACTAGGAATATTTGGAGCAGAAATATTAACCTAAATGTTGAAGGATATTTACAAAAGTGGATATTTATCTAATGACATGCTGAAATCTATATTTACAGCTATACAAAAAAGACTAGGAGCAACTGAATGTAACGATCTACGTACAATTAATCTCATAAACCATGTCACTAGCCTCTACTCAGAATTATAATTAAAAGAACAAGATATAAATTAACAATGGAAATTAATGAAGAACAGTATAGATTTGTGGAAGGAAATTGTACAAACAGAACAATATATACATTAAGAACAACAAAAGAAAGATCAATAGAGACACAGAAAGTATATATTTGTGCTTCACAGATTATACCAAGATATTTGATAAAGTAAACCATGATGAATTGATTAAAGTATTAGAAGATATCAACATTGATGGAATAATAGAATAATAAAGAATAACCTCTGAAGTCGCATTGGGTTCACCTGATGGCGAGGTACACAGGTAATAAGGAAAGCTAATCCATACGCAACATTCAGTCCAGTGCTACTAGAAGTAGTGTGTATGGACTACGCTTGAATTCAAAGCGAGCGAGCGCAAATAAAAAGTTACATAAATAATATTTACTGAAATCAAGTAGCAGCAATTACAAAGAGACATATAGGGCAATTATGAACAAATAGAGCTTGGAGTACGACAGGGATGTGTCTTGTCACCTGATCTCTTCTCTCTCTCTCTCTCTCTCTCTCTCTCTCTCTCTCTCTCTCTCTCTCTCTCTCTCTCTCTCTCTGTCTCTCTCTCTCTCTCTCTCTCTCTCTCTCTCTCTCTCTCTCTCTCTCTGTAGCGAAGTAACAATGAGAGAGATCAAAGAGAAGCCAGGCATAGTAATCGGAGGTTATAATATAAACAATAATGCAAAAGATCTACAACAATTGTTGGACATTGTAGTAAAAGTGTTGTAGAGAGATTGTAGAACAGAGAAACAATAATGGAAACGATATACAACAACAGTTGGACATTGTTAGTAACAGATTTACTTCTCGGTCTTCCCCGTGGTCTCTTCCCTTCGATTTAACCAGTTGTCACTAAGTTCTCCAATTTATTTCTTCTCATAATATGCTCAACAACTGTTGACTCTCTACGTCTAATGTCTCTGACACAAACTCTTTTGTACCACACGAAGAATGTTGTTGTCTAGGGTCTAATGTTTATACTATCTCACTGCAGAGTGGAAGCTGAGTTATCCACCTATCACACACTACAAGTCACCACTGCAGCACACATCCATCACTCAATGAATAAGATTGAATTTGCGCACATAATATTCCTTTAATTCTGAATTAACACGGACACACGTAACATATAAATCCAGGAACAATAATTTTCTCAGAATATATCTTCATTCCAATGGAACACTTCGAATAACACTGCCTCTCAAGGCCTACTAAATCTCATCCCACACGACAGGTATACTATCCTCTCTCTAGGCCAGACTCAAAGTAACCCACTCTGGGTCTCGAATTCCACTCACTATCCCTGGAAACCCACAGTGCGAAGTTCTCTTCCTAACTCCGTCACGATTCTTCACTTTCTCAGACCACGACCTCCTCCTAGACGGGTCTAAACTCAACTCTCCAAAACGATCCGACCCTCAGTTGGTCTCAGCTTCAACTGCCCCCCAGTCAATGTTTTCCACTGTCTTTTTACCTTTCTTTTCCGCCCCCCCCCCCCTGGGCTCCCCACCACACTACTACCCAGCATAAAACTGTCTCTCTCCCCATCCACTCTAGCGGGCTGTAAACCCCTTCACACCCCTTAACTCACTGTCTCCAACTTTCGTCAATTCTTTCTCATGCCCGGTCACTTGTTTATGTACTAGCAAGGTCACTCTCCTTAATGTCAGTGAACCCAGGCATATGTCAGTCTCTAATCAGTTTACGATTTTCGTTTGTTTCTTGAAGGACTTGTTCGTTGGTTTTTCTGTCTGTCTATGGTATTCTTTGTATTTTCCTCAGAAACCACATTTCCACAGCCATCTCATGGGTAGCCTAAAACTTTAGCAACATACATTGTTGTCTGAGAAATATGTTGGCGGGGTCGATGTTGACCAAACCAATCATCAAGTGCCGTCTGACCAGAAATTTTCGGATATAGCAGCATATATATATATGGGATCCAGCGCTAGAATGGGGGTCGAGAATAGCTTGTACCTGTCCTTGGACTTAATTAATTAAATACATCCAAACCCAAACCTTTGTTGTTTGAACAAATATCGAACACTTGTCTGAAGTGTTCATGCAGCTTGTCTCGATTGTTTGTCGAAATATGTCGTCTATAAAAGTACTGACGGGAAAGGCAGTAAACACATTATGATGATAATACGGATGAATGGGCATGTTTGGACAGTTACGTTTATATCTTGTGCTGCCTGTATTATAGAAACAGACATTAAAGGACAATATAATGAAATGATGATAAAGAAGATGACGGCGAAGAAGGAGAAGAAAAACATACAGGAAGAAGGTAGAGTCGAGGGAGAGTAATACAATAAGACCAAGAAACAAAAACGCTGTAAGAAAAGGAATATGTGCGTGTAAAGAACAAGAATTAGAATGAGGAGAATAATAATGGGGGACGAAAAGGATGTGGAAGTGGTGAAGGGGGAGGAGAACAAAGAAGAAGAATTTGAAGAGGTGAGGAATGTGAAGTCGTTTAGTCGTTTAGTCATTGGTTCAACATCACGGCACACGGTTAAACCCATACGTGCTCCGTTTTCCTCCTAACTCAAACCTGAGTTTGGAGAAACTCAGCTCAATGCACGAGCTCCGTAGCATCGGCGAGGATCCTGAAATACTTTGGGTAGATTTTTAACTCGAAATTTCGCCAGGGCAGCTCCGTTAGGCTACTCTTTTTCGATTTTCAACTGCCAAGGGATTTTTTAAGTGCGCAACAATGCACACGTGAAGAGAATGTGAAGAATGGAGAGAAGAAGAAAAAAGAGAATCCTTAGGAGGGGAGGTAAAGTAGAAGAAGAGGGAGGCAGGGGTAGAAGTGATAGAAGAGGAGAATAGGTCTTAGAACTGTTGACAGAAACATGCGGATCTCCTTAACAAAATAAAACAACTGTGCCCAAAAAACTTACCCACACATACCCACAGGAAGTTACTATTGCATGGTTTTTTATTCTTAGCCGCGGTATCTTAGTATCTAGACATTCGCCTACCGGCCGAATGGTCATGAGTTCGAATCTCCATGGTAAACAATATTTACAATGTAGATGAACTCCCAGGTCCATCCAGCCTGAAATAGACACCAGGAGTGTCTCGGATCGGGGGAGGGGGGGGGGGGGGGTAAAGATGACCGCTGTAATACTGACCAACTCACTCACTGACCGAGTGCCGATCTGTCTCTGAAATGTGTGTCTAGAACCATAAGTTCAATGCGAAATATGGTTTGTGCAGGGATTCTATCTGTGTCTAGCACCATAAGTTCAGTGCGAAATATGGCTTGTGCAAGGATTTTTACCTACTTCTTTACTTTATGTAATTTATCCAGTCATTGATCAACATTGAGCTTGGCGTGATCTAGCCTGTGCCCTAAACCTAAAGAAGAAAAAGATCAAAACAGTGATGGTTGTATGTTTGCTTCAGGAATAATGACACTGTCCTGTCTAACATTCCAACAGATCAGAGGTTTAGTAAACCATGTTGCTGATATAAAGCGCTCACTTTAAAATTGTTAATTCCTAAATTAGAGCCTGTGTTCCAGAAAACAGTAGAGCGTCTGAATGTCGGGATGATATGTGACATCTGGCGATCCGTCACCCACTTGTCACAATATTTGATCCCGTGGACACAGAGAGAACCGGTGCCACAGTTCTTTGCGTTTGACAATTGAAATTTCCTGAAAGGGGAAAGTTGAGTGCTGTAGTTTACCACACACCACATAGCTTGAATATGTGACAACACATTTATTCTATTGTTTATTATTGTTTAGTTGTTGGCAATGTCATAATCAATGTCAACGTCTTGTGTTTTCGTGGGGCTTACGGTCGGAACACAGTTCCACAAGAAAATGAAGAAGAAGAAGAAAAGAAGGGAAGAAAGAAGAACAAGATGGTGATGATGATGATGATGATGATGATGATGATGATGATGATGATGATGATGATGATGATGATGATGATGATGATGATGATGATGATGATGATGATGATGATGATGATGATGATGACGATGGTTGTGATGATGACGACGAATAAGATAATGCTATGATAGTGATGAGGATGAGGGTTATGATGATGTTGGCCGTAGTAGTTATGCTGCTCCATCTTCATAGCAACGGGAGCCCCATAATTGTTCCATTCATGTGTCAGTGAAAACTACACAAAATGCTCATCATTTTACCACGTGAGCTCGTGTAATGAAACAGCAGCCTGGATAAGACCAAATCGCTAGAGCATCGACAACAGGCGTCCTATACTTGAATATACAGTTCAATGTCGAAGAAGGCAGTCGTGCAAACACACACAAGCATAAGGCAGCCGCCTGAGTTCCGGCAATTAGCCGTCCACCATTTTCTGAACCCGCATTTCACACAACAACTAACGTGGACTAGAACTAACAAGGAAAGAAGAATCTCACAGCTCACGGTGTGACACCAAGCACTCAGCTCAGTAGGTTGGCAACGAAATACGATCCTACAAGCCGAAAATTTGGAGAAATGCACTACCAAATATGTGCCAGGAGGCCTTACTTACCGGCCTGGTTATTCGCAATGTTGGCCAGATAGTCCTCGGTGATGATAACAATAATAACAATACATAGACGGAACAAGAAAAATAAAGTATTAACTGTCTACTTTATCATTAATACACGATTGACTGAATGATTTATGAAGACTGACAGTCTACCACATAACTGCTTCAGAAACACACATATGTCTGTCTGTCTGTCTGACTGACTAGCACCTTGCCGAATTGAACAACTCTAGTTTGTAAAATGGTGTTATACCACTGCAAAGCACACATCCCGGTTGAATTTAGAGACCATGTTTTGCTCATGCATTGTTGTTGTTGTTTGTCCATCAAGAATGATGATGACCATTCATTTCATCCAGTGGGGTTGAAAGTATGGAGCCGTGACCTCTAAGATGGCTGATAAGACCTATTTTGGCTCGAAATGTTCTTTCATAATGTGGACAAAGAATGTTTGACGTTTTTGGAGAAGGATTTCCTGCAGTGGTTTTTCTGTCCTGCCTTTTCTTCACAGCTCTTGCAGTCCTGGTTGCCTCACACGTGACTGCGCCCTTGCGTAATGATGCACGCCACGAATTTCGGTCTCTGGCTGCAGTCTTTCAGGTGTCATGATGAATTCCAAAAGCATTCAGTGAGATTTTCAGAGTGTCTTTAAAGCGTTTCCTCTGGCCGCCTTGGGAGCGTTTACCACAACGCAACTCGCCGTAAAAAATTGTTTAGGGAGTCTGTGATCTCGCATGCGAGTTAAGTGACCAGCCTAGCGAATCTGATTCTTCATTATTAGAGTGTGGATACTAGGCATGGACGCTCTTTCTAGGACTTCAGTGTCTGGGATCTTGTCTTGCCATTTAATCTTCAGTAGCTTCCTAAGGCAGACTGTGTGGAAGTGGTTTAATTTCCTAGCGTTTCGCTGACAAACAGTCCAGGTTTCACAAGCATATAGTAGTATGGATAATACAACTGCTTTGTAGACTTTTAGCTTTGTTTGCAGGCTTATTCCAGTTCTGTCCCATACATTCTTGTACAGTCTGTCAAAGGCCGCGCTGGCCTTGGATATTCTTGCATTCACTTCGTCATCAATTGTTGCAGCTTGTGACACAGTGCTGCCAAGATAGGTGAATTTGTCCACAACACTTAGACTATGACCATTCACTTTGATATTCGGCACAGTGTGATTATTCCCTGGAGCTGGATGGTACATAACTACAGTCTTCTCCAAGTTGATATTAAGCCCAAAGTTGACACAGGCATGTGAGAAAACTGAAACAACTGATGTGTCAGGCATCATAGGATTACTTCTCCCACACCATACAAAGAACTTGCAAGTCGTATGAGAGGAAATGAATGGTACATTTTATTGCCGTTGGCTCTTCACAATTACAAAACAGTCGCTATCAAATCACACACAAAGCCACAGAATTGCCTATCTCTAGTTTCCTAACCCTATTGCTAATCTCTATCTAATTGGCTACAAAAACTCCTATCGACACTAAACGATCTGCTCTCTACGAAGTCAGTCCCCAGTCTGCCTTTTCCTACACGCGTGACTACACAGCACGCGGAAGGACCTTGTTGCGTCCTTCGGCTTTTTGCGTGCTGTTACACTAAACACGCTTGTAGCAGCCGTTCTCCTATTGAGTGGCACTCTTCTCCGTGGCTATCCCGTAGGCGTGATTCTGTCGTGACCAGAGTACTAACTAACTGGTCGTTGCCTCCGTGTCTCATGAGAGAACTAGTTAATAGTCCCCCATTCTATCATCTACCCTGCCCTTATATCGGGGCACTGTATTACCTCTAATCTACTTGAGGTTGACCACTCTTCCCGGTGGTCTTCTATCTTGAGGCATACCTCCTGCCTTTATCTTTCAGTCTTTGACACACACCCTCCCCTCCTGTGTTGCGTCATCAACTTTTACTCATTGATTGTGACGCAAGAGGTGTCTAACAAATTAGTGTATCTAATTTTTGTCAAAGACTGCTGATAACCTGGCTTTGGGTAACTCAATAGACTTCTACTGACTATTGTCACAATGTAGTATCACTTTACTTGGCTACTGGCAATCGCCACAAACTTGTCTGGTTGGCGTGAGCCCTCTTCTCAATCGCAATATTATATTAATTAGAGGTATGTCTGAACCGGACCGTTGTCTTATAAGACCTGCCCTCAAATAGTAAATTAACTCACTACCCATACAAAGTTGACTTTCTTAGGGTCAACACATGAATTGCTTCATGTCCCCCATATAATATTAAACAACCATTACACAAGCTGTGTGCGACAGGCTTTACCTATTTCGCTTCCGCGTGTAAAGTTATCTTTTACTGTTAAGTTAGTGTTTCGTTGTCTATTATGTCCCCTGACCCGGAGTTATCTCCCTTTGATCTACAAAAAGTGTATGCAATTTATATGTTTGTTTTTCTGGTTGTTTGCGTGTTTGCATCTAACTAATAGTATAATCTAACTTCTAACATGTGTATCTATCTATCATGTGTATGTAAGTTAGTTTTCAAGTGCCATAATTCGGTTAAATGTGGCCACAAACAAGTGTATAACACTAATTCGTGACTACGTTCCCGTCTTATGAGACTTAAAATACTTTCTCTAAGATCTATACTAAACTGCACACAACACATTCACGACAACACATTTTCAACATCGAAAACAAACACCTGACGCAGACAAAAATAAAAAGTCGCGTTGAGCGGCAGAAAAAATCCGCTGATCTCACCCTCTCCTGTATAATTTACATTCACTCTCACTTTCACACTTCTATCACACATATTTTACCCTCACTTCTGTCACACATCTTTTACCCTCACAATTATTTAAAAACCTTGGAGTGACACTGTACAAGTTTGGCTCAGTTTGACAAAGTTGAGCTCAATGACTGTGCGTAAATTGCTGCACGAGTCATGTACTTACAAACTATTTACATGTAAGAAAAAGGGTTGATGGTTTGTACCCTGGTATTACTAACTACTATATTCTATTGAAATAATACTCTAAATACTGACATACTAATAGTAGTTCTATAAATATGTATTTAATGTGTTACCTATTTTAATTTAATTTGCCACATTAATTCTAATATTTATCTAATCTAAGGGATGTAATCTAACTAATTTAGATGAAATTGATGTGAGATGAGTTATGTACCTTTATGAACTGGGTAATGTGAAATGTAATGAATTATGTACCTTTCTAACATGGGTAATGTGAAATATAATTATAACTAATGTTTTTAGATGAAAGAAAGAAAAAAAAATATATGATTGATATTTTTACTCTAAATGGTGTAAATGATGTATGTTTAATTGTATAATCTTTTTATCCTATGATAATGATGTACATTAATCCTAATACTACAAGATTACTTTTGTTAAATGGACTGGTTCATTAAGATGGGATGAACTCAAATGAAATGAAACAAAGTGAAATGTAATGAACCTAAATGGTACTACTAATATCTAAACTTTTTAATCTAGTTTATAATTAGCTGTTATTACGTTTAAATTAGTATCCTATTCTACTTTTAAGGTAAGTAAGTGGGTAAATTAATGATCTATCTAATTAATCCTATCTACACTACATTAAAAAAAATGGAAACCATTATATTGTCTAAATCTAAATGTAAATTGAAGTGACCTAATCTACCTATACTTTATCACTATATTAAAATGTTATAATACATATCACAATAAGTTTATATATACATAGTATTTAAATACCTCAGGTTAGTCGTTGCCCTAATGTTCAGACATTGCTTTCATTGGCATACTATATATTCACACTTGTCCTGGGTATATTAAACACATTACACAGTCATACTTGTGTCCTATGGGTATTGCACCTGTAGAGTTCGATTGTGTCGTAGACCAGTATTTTCGTGTCTGTATTTATGTAATGTTCTGACACTGTTTTTCTCTGCTTAACACAAATGATTCGCCGGAACACCTATGGAGCCTAGTAAGTAATGAGTTGTTCCAGTTCATACGGTGATACATTTGTTCTCGGAGCACAGTTCTTCTTTTAATGTCTACGGACACATGATAGTTCGCTGTTCTTAGTACATAGTTCAGCACGTAATATCTATGTATTAGTATAAACATTTCACATAGATTATTCTATTGTACTAATAATCTATTACTCTACACTATTATGTGGAATCTCCGGTATTTCAACCTCAGATGGTCGACTAAGGGTATCAGCCAGAATGTTGTCCTTACCCTTAATATGCTCTATACTAAACGTATAGTTTTGTAGTATTAGCGACCACCTGTATATACGGTCATTCCGATGCACACCACTTTGTATGACCGTGATTGGGGAGTTGTCAGTCTGGACAACGAAGTGCACACCCGCTAGAAATCGATGGAGCTTCCTCACCGCATAGATGACGCTTAGGGCTTCCAACTCTGATATGGAATATCTGGACTCAGCAGGTGTGATCTTACGGCTCACGTAGCAAATCGGATGGAAGATGCCCTCATAAAATTGGCCTAGCACTGCAGCGATGGAGATTCTGCTGGCATCTGTCCTAAGATAATAAACGAGCCTAGGATTAGGCAAGCGGAGGATTGGTACATTACTAAACAGGATTTTCAATTTTGACAATGCAGAAATTAATAATGCATCTTTGACATCTAATTTTACAGATGCTTTTAAAACATTGGAAAATACACTTGTAATTTCCGCTAAGTTTGGTATGAATTTGCTATAGTAATTTACTAACCCCAAAAGGCTTCTGACCTGCTTCTTTGTGGTAGGCATGGTCAGGTTCATAATTTTGGTAATGATTCTATTGTCAGTCTTTAGTTGACCTTGTGAAATGACATGACCCAAAAAATCAATTTCTTTTAGACCCAATTCGACTTTGCTCGGTTTGACAGTGAGACCGAAGAGTCGTAACCTATCAAAGACATGTCTTAGTTTCAGTAGGTGTGTTGTCCAGTCATCAGTATGGACACATATATCATCTATATACGTCACTTTATTCGTCACTCCATGAAGTAGATCTCTAGTTAAGCGTACGAAAGTGGCAGGAGCGTTTCGAAGTCCGAAAGGAAGAAAACGCCACTCGTAAAGTCCTAAAGGTGTTGAAAAAGCAGTAAGATGAATGGATTGAGTCTGCATAGGGACCTGCCAATATCCCTTAGTAAGATCTAATTTAGAAAAGATTTTGGAGGTGGACATGTCAAGAATAAGATCTTCGCAGGAAGGAATTGGTTCTGCGTCGATCTTGGTGACGTTGTTGAGTTTTCGATAGTCCACACACAGACGAATTGTGGAGTCTTTTTTCTTAACTAGGACGATTGGAAAGGAGTACTCAGATGTAGACTTCTGGATGATCCCACTAGCTTCTAAATTAAGTATTTCCTTATTTAGATTCTCCCTATAGCTGAGTGGGATTGAGTACGGCCTGCATTTAATAGGCTTAGAGTCCGAAAGAAGAATGGAGTGCTCGATTCTGTCCGTCCTACCTGGAATGTCAGAAAATATGTCTTTATACTCTGTCACTAATTCTATTAATTGTCGTCGTTGACCGTCTGTTAGTTCCTGTTCTATCCGTATGCTATCCAATGTCGCAGTCTTGTCTACAATAGGAACAGGTAGTTCCATTCCGTCGTCGTCTACCTGATTCAGTACGGTGGTGGTGCTAAGTACGTATTCTGTATTCTCACTAGATGTATGGATAACGTCGGAATTGCCAGTCTCGCTAACTAGTGTAGTTGCGTTGTGTATGTCTGTCGTCTGATCACTAGGTGTGGGTGCACTATGTTCGTCTGTCTCTACTTCTGTCTCTTGTCGTGAAAAGTAAGGTTTCAACATGTTGACATGGAATATCTTTAAGTGTCCGTTTATCGATATTTCAAAGTCAACATCTGAAATTTTACGTACCACCTTGAATGGCGCTTCCCATGAAGTCAATAATAAATTTCGTTTGTCTGGAAGTAACAGAAGTATGTCTTGATCAGGTTCAAGATCAATTGTTCTCGCACCTTTGTTTGCGTATTGGCGGTAGATTTTACCCTTCCTCTCCAAAGCTGCCTTAGCTATAATACACGATTTCATGATTTTGTCTCGTGTTTCTGTCACCATTTCATAAGGTGTTTTTGGGGTTGTAATTTCAATGGACTTAGTTATTACCTGATGGTAAATGGTTAGGGGTCCACGTGGGTTAGCCCCGTATACTAATTCAAACGGTGAGAAACCCGTACTTGAATGGGGAATCTCCCGATAGGCGAACAGCACTGTTGGTAACAGTGTATCCCAATCAGCTGGGTTTTCTGCTGTTACCTTAGCCAGCATATGCTTAAGATCTCCGTTAATTTTTCTACTATACCATTGCTGGCTGGATGGTACGCTGTTGTATAATGTTGTTTAATCCCTAACATTTTTGTAAGGGCTTGCGTTGCAGCCGATATGAATTGAGTTCCACGATCGGATACGATGGTACGTGGAAATCCGAATCGTGAGAACAGGTGTAGAAATACATTGGCAACGTCTTTGGAAGGGATGTATTTCAAAGCTACTGCCTCAACCCACCTTGAACATAGGTCGACCATCGTTAATATGAAGCGATTTCCTTTGCTGGACACCTGATTCAGGGGTCCAACAATATCTACCGCCACACTCTCAAATGGCCTAGAAGCCAGTGTAGAAGGTTGTACTTCAGCTGTAGGATGTTTACCCTTGCGTACTAATTGTTGACAGACATTACAGGAACGACAAAATAATTTTATATCATTGCAAAAACCTGGCCAATAAAAATGAGCCTGAATTCTGGACCTGGTTTTGTCGTATGCAAGGTGACCAGAAAACGGTGACTCATGTGCAATCTTTAGCACAGTTAGGCGGTGTTGTACAGGTAACACCGTTTGCTGAATCTCATGGTTACCAGTTGTATAATACCTAGTAAGAATGCCATTATTAAGTCTAAAGAACCATGATGCGTTTTTTGTCACTTTGGCTCTTTCTGTCAATAATTTTAAATATGGAGACACACTAGGATCAGCTTTCTGCTGTTCTATAAATTTTTGTCTGGTGGTATCATCCGTGCTAGTTGGTGATAGCAACAGTAGTCTCTCATCTTGTAGTGTGTCTTGATGTTTTATAGAGTCTGCTCTGGTTGTTGCATTAGCTGCATTTAATCTTTCCCATGCAGCTATTTCATCGCTATTTCATCGCTAGTACATTGTTTCAATTGGGGTAAGCAACCCAAAATTAAGTCAGTACAAGGGTTGTCAAGTATTGCACAAGTAAAGGTACCAGAAAGGAAAGGAGTGTTAATACGGGCTTTGGCCAAAGGGTAAATTTCAATGTTACCCGAAAAGGTTCGGCATTTGACAGAGTCACCTGTATAATCATCTGGACTCACCAGTTCTTTCTTAAGACCAATAAGGGTGCTGCCGCTGTCCAGCAAACATTGGCATGGTCTGTCGTTGACCATTGCATTGTGGACCACTAAATTGCCTCTGGAGGCTAATGCTGCATTTACACTCTCAGATGAGAATGGTACTGTATGTCCACATTCTAATTTTCCGTCTGCATGAAATTGGTGACATCGTTCACAACTGTCAAAGCTTAACATATCGTTTACACAACACACATCTTCAGCTTGGTTAACAGGTAATTCATTTTCAACTTCACACTCAGTCTCACTACCACTATCAGAAGATGTATCAATCAAAATAGCATTGTTAGCTTTCATACGTTGGCGGCCCAGGCACTTATTTGAATAATGGCCGTAGCTGGAACAAAAGAAGCATTTGATTGCACGCCTGTATGCAGATCGCTTGTTTTGTTGCTTCTTAATAACATTTTCAAGATGCGCCGGATAGTTTGGCGATTTATCACACATAGAATAAGTGTCATGCAAAAGTTGACAGTAGATACATTTTGACACTTTCCTATCTTTCTTATCAACTTTATGAAATGGTTTTCTATTACTTTGATAGTTTTTAGGTTGGTCCTTTACAAAGGACACTATTTCAGAGTCATTTGAAGTCTTAAAAATATCTCTATTTGAGGAAAAATATGCAGAGCCTTTCTTTTCAAATTGTGCTATGTTCTCAATGTCTGACTGCTGCAAGAATTTAGCAAACGGAGATGGTATAGTGGATATGACTTTATCCATGGCTATTAAATTTTTAAGTCTATCAAAGTCTTTTCCTATGTTAGCTGCTTTAAGCCACCTATCTAGTACACTTTGCACATTTGAGACGTAATCAATGAAAGTCTCACTAGGTTTTGGTTTTAAATTTGAGAACTGAACCTGATACCCAGGGGCATCAAGTAAAAAATGTTGCATTATCCTATCATGGATGTACTGATAGTTAGATCTAAGATCAATTGGTATAGATTCTATCACTTTAAGGGGCTCACCACTCAGGTTCTTCATATAAATCATAGCCCACATCTCTATTGGAACTTGGTGGTATTTAAACTGATACTCGACATTTTCTGTCCAGGCTGATATGGAATCCTCTTTATAATATGGTTTGATAATATTTTTGTATTTGTTGAACTTATTTTCTTCTTGTTGACTTTTTAGTTTAGTAGCAGAGATCTCTGCGTGTGAGTCTACATCCATACCTTTCATCTTTATCTGTGTCTCTGATTCTACTTGAATTTGTTTTTCCTTAACTCTTGCCATTTCATCTATCTCTTTTTGCTTTAGTTCTCTCTCTTGATCTAGTTGCTTTTGCTTTAATTCTTTCTCTTGATCTAATTGCTTTAGCTTAATCTCCTTATCATGTTCTAACTGCTTGTGTTTAGTTTCTAATTCTTTTTGTTTATTTATCTCAGCTAGTTCTATCTGGTGTTGTCTTTCTCGTGCACGTTCATCTCTCTCAGCATCATTTGCTTCTTTAAATTTTTGATCGGCATACTGTTCTAGCTCCTTTCCTGTGTATTGTAATTCTTTACCTGCTTTTACAAAATCGGCTAAAGTAGCCATGTTGTTGGGTTATTAGTTAGCGTTGACCCGCACTGAACTATTTAATCACTTCTTTATCTTAGATATGGCGATGTTTCTTATTACCTGAGCACTATAAATTGTACTCTTAGTTTATAAGCTGGAAAATTTTATCCTGAAAAACAGAGCACAAAAATATGCTAATGCATCACAAGCTGAAAAAGAGATGCACTATTAATCACATTGCATGCCAAATATATTGAGTATACTCAACTTAATGTTCCCGAGAATCAGGAACACCACTCCGGTAACACAGGTCACCTCGTTTGGCACTTCGGCATACACACGTGTTCTCTAATCAGCTGTTGTTCACCCTGGTTCACAGAGCAGCAACAATTAATAAATTGTAAACGACACGTTATTTTTGACAATTTGGTACAATCACAATGACATGCCCACGGGCAAACAGAATACAGTTTAATTAACGTTAAATGTCAATGTCCTGTCTTCGTTCTAACGTTTTATGCCTTTCGTCCCTAACCTAGTTTAATCTATGGAAGTTTTGTGCAGACCAAGCCTAATTTGCATAGCCAAAAGTAGTGCTATCGCAACGGTAAACAAATAGAAAAAGTACGAAAAACATTCAATAAATGCTTTTAAATAAATAAAAATATAATAATATTGTTTAAATAAATAAATATATTCATTCACTAACTTAAATAAACAAATAATAATTAATATAAAGCACAGATTCAGGCGGGCAGCAGCTTGGCGATTTGTAAACACTCAAATGCTGATTGCGAATGGCGTAGCACAACTGCTTGTCAATCGCACTACGTCAGAGGCGCAGCGCTATTTTTAGCTTGCAAAAATCGATATTGCCGCTGGCTGTGTATCGCTCCGCCATGAATCATATTTGATAATTATTCATAAAGAAATAAATAATTACATAAATCAATGAAAGAAATTAATAATATCAATACTTACAACTTCGAAGAACACATGATTTAACTAAATAATATTTTAATAAGCACAAATAAGCATTATTTTGTTACGATAGGCACAGCTTAGCTCGCAACTTGTCCTAGTCTGCACACGTCACCAGTCACTGACACAAATTAAACCTAATTAAACCTACTAGCAACCTTAGTCAAGAGCCGTGGGTTGGTGTATTAGCTTGAACGTTTGTCCAAGCCACACTTCTGACACCACATTAATCCTAGCCTGTCAACAACTGATGTGTCAGGCATCATATGATTACTTCTCCCACACCATACAAAGAACTTGCAAGTCGTATGAGAGGAAATGAATGGTACATTTTATTGCCGTTGGCTCTTCACAATTACAAAACAGTCACTATCAAATCACACACAAAGCCACAGAATTGCCTATCTCTAGTTTCCTAACCCTATTGCTAATCTCTATCTAATTGGCTACAAAAACTCCTATCGACACTAAACGATCTGCTCTCTACGAAGTCAGTCCCCAGTCTGCCTTTTCCTACACGATTGACTACACAGCACGCGGAAGGACCTTGTTGCGTCCTTCGGCTTTTTGCGTGCTGTTACACTAAACACGCTTGTAGCAGCCGTTCTCCTATTGAGTGGCACTCTTCTCCGTGGCTATCCCGTAGGCGTGATTCTGTCGTGACCAGAGTACTAACTAACTGGTCGTTGCCTCCGTGTCTCATGAGAGAACTAGTTAATAGTCCCCCATTCTATCATCTACCCTGCCCTTATATCGGGGCACTGTATTACCTCTAATCTACTTGAGGTTGACCACTCTTCCCAGTGGTCTTCTATCTTGAGGCATACCTCCTGCCTTTATCTTTCAGTCTTTGACAGTGTTGCATGTCTGCCTCTGAGATGGCATATAGGGCGCAATCATCAGCAAACAGGAGCTCTCTGACGGTGTCGCTGTTAATTTTTGTTTTAGCTTTCAGCCTTCTGAGATTGAATAACTTTCCATCCATGCGGTAGTGACTCCTTTGGGAACAGATGTTAATACATTGTGCAGGTCCTCATAGAACTTGTTCTTGACATCATCATCATTGGTCATAGTTGGTGCATAGACACTCACAATCGTTGCATACTTCCTTCCATTCAGCATGGGAAACTTAATGGTCATGAGCCTGTCATTATAGCCTTTGGAAATCCAGCTAGTTTGCCAACCAGGGCCGACTTAATGGCAAATCTCACACAGGATTGGCGTCTTTCCTCGCATTTCCTTCCACTCCAGAAACATGTGTAGCCGGCACCTACTTCACAGAGTTGGCCTTCTTCTGCAAGTCGTGTCTCGCTCAAGGCTGCAATGTTGATGTTGTACCTGACCAGCTCTCTCCCAATCAGTGCTGTTCGTCTCTCTGAACCCGACGCGCCGTCTCTATCAAGTAGGGTGCACACATTCCAAGTTCCGATTGTTAAAGGAATAAGGTTTGCTCTTTTAGCTTTACCTGTACTTTCTTTGTTTGTATTTCGACCGCAGTATAGGGTACCCACCTTCCTCATGCTATGGAGGTGAGCAGTGTTTTCCTATAGAGGGCTGCTCAGTCGCTCAGGGGGCTGCTGAATCCCACTGCTGCTCCGGTCAGTAGAAGACGACCATATAGCCTGAGCCGCCTGTGTGCAGGTCTGCGACTACGGCTGCCAGCGTACCCACGCCTGCCGCTTCGCCGCTCGCCCATCGCCACAGGGCTTGAAGGCGATATATGACGTTGGATGAAGAATGACTTGCGAGACGAATTGGATATAAGTGAGATAGAGTTGATGCATTGCTTTCTTGATGCCCATGCATTATGGTCCCTCTCTCGACCTGCCTAGTTTACTCCAGAGGAAAGCTAATACTAAGACAGCTGGAACAAGAAAAGCTGCAGAATTTGGCGGGATAGCGCAGCAATGCTCTAACTGTCTGCTTGTCGGATCTTCAAATCTAGTGTTACGAAATTTAAGCCACGTTGTGCTCGGTCAACAAGATCCTAAGATTCATCATTATCATCATGCGCCATGCCGATAAGCATGTGCGGTTATGTTTCGTCATCTCACTAGATCACCATAGTCGTGGATCAGCTCAGTGCCCTTGTATCGACCATACCACATGGCCAAGCCATCCAGGTGTTTACTTCCCTGCCTTCACCTTGTTTTCATCCCCTCGATCTTGCCAGTTGTCACCAAGTTCTTCAACTTATTTTTTCTCACAGCTTGACTAAAAGATTGTAACTGTCTACGTCTATTTTCTCTAATCAGTTTACGATTTTCATTTGTTTCTTGTAGGACCTGGTCTTTGATTTTTCTGTCTGTCCATGGTATTCTTTGCATTTTCATCAGAAACCACATTTCCACAGCCATCAGATGTATTTCAGCCTGTGTGCTCATTATCCAAGCTTCAGATCCATACAAAAGCATAGGTTCTAAGTTCAACACTCTTTTCCTCGTTGCAAATGGCATCTTTTTATTGGCCATTATTTGTCCCAAGATTCATGACCCCTCTAATAGCTCCATCCCAGGGATCAAATAAGGTTCGTGTATTCCGAGAGGGATCTGAACTAAACTGAGGGGCACTCGTGTCCACCTTTTCTTTCCGTGTCTGCCGTTCGATGTGAAATTTCTGACAACGGTGACGTCAGAGCGCCGGGATCAATAAGTCCAGTGAAGGTTATATTACCTCTTATTTCTTGTCCGTCGGTGGAGATGGAAGATTATATAAAACGCTTCACTTTTTTGAAATATGGAAAGATTCACAGCCTGATGAAATAGGACATCTGTACTACAATAGGCGCGATGCTTTCTAATAAATATCTGCGGGCCTGTCTGATTGTCAGTTAGTACACTACGTCAGTAAGAAAAGATGATCGGTCAATAATGGCCGAACGGAAAATGAAGACGTAGCTCAGGCTGATTCGAGGCGAATTGTTTCATGGATATGCTGTGAGTTCTGTGGCTGTGAGTTCTGTGGCTGTGAGTTCTGTGGCTGTGAGTTCTGTGGCTGTGAGTTCTGTGGCTGTGAGTTCTGTGGCTGGAGAGCTGAAAGGTAGCGAGGAAATACCTGAGGAATCTTACTCCTCTAATATCTACCTATTGATTGCCTTCTTACAAAGGAAGTTTCAGGACAATTCCCATTTCATCATCATCATGTGGCGGTGCCAAGACTATCTATCTATACTTTGCTTCACTGAGGCTGGTTCGTACCGTCCTTTTCTTCCGGACGTTCGATCTCCGTGTGTGTCTGGTGTCTGTCGTAGAAAGTGTTTCTTGATACTGGTTTCTTCTCTTCCGGATGTTCGACCTCGTTGTTTGTCTGGTGTCTGTCGTAGAAAGTGTTTCTTGATACTGGTTCCTTTCAGGAGAAGGTCTATTCTCAGGGAGATTATGTCTTTTTGAAAATACCAGAGACGTTGATGTAATCTTACTGATCTGATAGACCAGGGGTGTGTTGGAAATGGAAATATTAGACGAGGAGATGAGGAGGTCGGATTATGGCTGAATAGTTTAAATGTGTTTTTTTTAACGCTCGATTGGAACTCAAGCGTACTCTATGCATACTATTCATAGTAATGATGGACTGAATTGTCCATATGGATCAGCTTTATCTATTAACAGTGTCTGTCGCCATCAAGCGAACCCACGCCGACTTCAGAGGTACTTTTAATTTACGTCCCCAAGTCAAGGACGATGGGTCAAGATTTTAGTCCAACTGTCCGGTGTAGGGGTTGAACCATTTACCTCGGCATCAGCACACATGCGCTCTTATTCATCCGGCCATGCGAACCTTCTCATGAGTTGATAACTGTTGTCGGATCCCTCTTTGTTGACAATAGTATCAATAGTAACTTCCTGGTGTTGTTGGGAAAGATGGTCAAAGCCAGTTTCTTTCCTCGTTTCGCCTAAAGAGGTCGTCGACGTAGAGAGAAGCCTCCTGAACGAAATTGTTCACCAAGTCGGGGAGTACCCTGTCAACTGTGTCGACGTAAGGTCGAGGAATTGAACCCCAGCCAGCTGCCTTGGGGAGAATTGTGATGTGATGGTTAGAAGGCGAGATTTGTGGCTTACTGTGTCTGCTTATAAATCGCAAGTACAACAGAAATGCTGTGAAATTTTAACCAGTCTTACTATTATTCCTGTATACACTGGTCTACAGCCGGCTCCCTGGCCTAGGAGTTAAACGACTTTCTCCGTAATCCCGTTTATCCACGTAGGGTAACGCAGCGCGCGAGAATTGGAAGCGGTTCTCGCCGCGTTGGTAACTTACGGGATAAGTGAGCCAGCCGCTCAGAAAGCAATGGCAAACTACTGAGCGTAATCTTGCCAAGAAATCAACGACAGCGGTAAAATGCTGGTGTTGACAGCGATGTCCTGTAAAGGATATGCGGAATAAAAAATTAACAAAAAAACACTGGTCTACAACAAAACCATTACACAACTCTGGACAAAATAATGACAATTAACCAAGACCAGTCTTTCATGATAGTGTCGTAGAGTCTGAACAGTGACAATTCTGAGATCTATATGTTCATGAATTATGGAACCCTTCAGGGTTGTCTGTCCGAGATGCATCCAACTCCTAGTACAATTACATCATATATGTTTGTGTGTCGAGAAGGATTATGTTGTTCAGTAATAAGTTACGCATTCGTCCGGTGTTCATTTATCTCAAGTAAGGTGTCGGAGACGAAGGTGTAGTTAGAGTATAGTTAAGACTTACTCGGGACAGTTGCTCTTTCTCGCCATATGTAATACATATAGGCATCGAGCAATAATATATGTAGTCTACGAGAAACACTACTTCGTCCTGTTACACCGAGACCAGTTGCCGACCAAGACTTAGGGACTGGTCTATCCTGCCATGACATTTAGTCTTTAGGCTGCATTCCCTCGCACTAGCGTAAGGCTTGTACCTTCCCAATTGAGCTCCTCCGCCTGACGCCTTTGGCACAATGTGAGGTGTTGGGTTTAGTGATCGCCGCCCCACATTGGGTGCTAACATAAAGCAGGTAGTACTGTCTACTGTCATACGGTAGCTCAGTCATATCTGACTAAGACCTGTCTATTGCATTAACTATCATTATCTGTGTTTGTATGTGATTACGTCTGATATTACGACAAGTATACCAAATGGCAAGAAGTCTTCATTGAGGTGATTAATAAACCTCCGCGTCAGTATGGGGCAGAATGTGGCAGTCTGTATTGTACTCACCACACCCAAAAGGCATGTGCTATTCTTCAATGTCTCCACAATATGTCAGTTTCAGTTCATATGTATGTCGTTTGTCATTCTTCAGTTTTTCCCCTATAGATTCCTAGAGCTTATTTTGTGCCCTTGTCTGTCGTTGTTGTCTTCTTTTTCATATGCACACAAATACACACACATGCACTCCATGAAATTAATGTGTTAATTGCAGACACATTTGATAAATTACTTGAAGTGAAATGTTACAATCAAGGGCTCGGACCCAGATTCCAGGATTAGTGAACAGTTGACGTTGTTGGGGTAATCACTCAAGTTGTAGTTGGGGCTAAGAATGGCGAATCGCGGGCTGTCCTTGTGGAGTCGCACAATGTTAGACCTATTTGGATGACACAAGGTGTAGACTGGGGTATCCTGTGGAAATAAGGGAAATAAACCTTCTACACATCAGCGCACACCTTGAGATGGTTTGTAGAAGAAAGCACTTTCACGTGAAATTACAACATTACTCAGAAGTCTACCAAACTAATGCAATATTTATATTTCTTAGCCTCATCTTTTTTCAACCAATAAGGTTAATATGTAAGCCTACTTTATTAGTTCTCATTACAAGAGACATATTAAATCACTATATATTTGTCTGTGTGGAAGCCCACCTAAGTTTCTGCCTATACAAAATACATATCCAACTATATATCTGCCTGATTGACAGGCCTATTTTCATGCATATATGTCAAAATGTGGATCAGGACATAATAGGACAAGAGACAGAAGTAGGGTAAGGACAGAGACAGGACGTAGATAAGGACCTTTACAAGGGAATAGATAGAGAGAGACAGTACAAGAAGGTATAACTTAGAACAGGTATAGGACAGGACTTAGACTAGGACATGGACGTGTCATATCTAGGACACAGCAGGGACCAACCCCGAGGATAGGACAGGGGACATTAGTTCACGGGAGAACTCCCGTAAACAGACTGAACAGTAGTACAACCCCAGGTTAGCGAGTACTGGACGACTGGACTACGTGACAGGTGACACAGCACGTAGATCTGCTGACCGCACGGGACTTTAGGGCGAGCAAGCCAGCGAGCCGTGTAAACTTGGGACAGACGGGACTCGACAGTCAGCCAGTCAGGACTTGTGTGATCTTCCTAGCCATTGTGTAGTTTATGAGGACGCATGTTAGAAATAGCGAGAGTGAAGACTGTATTGGTTTATGTGTGGGTTTTGAGAGACGAGCAGTGTATACGTGAATAGGTCATTACCGCCTGATTGTATATGTACGAGCGGATTCGCCTGTAATTAACGTAGAATGATTTCCATCCATACAACTGTTTTCTGTGAGGTATGGATGAAGTGGCCAGCGTGCCTGTGTATAATCTAGGTTGTTGACAGACGGCCAAGAATGGTGTCAGAAGATTTAAATGAACCTATGACCCACTGTGCAAGAGTGGTGTCAGAAGATTTAAATGAACCTATAACCTACAGTGCAAGAGTTTTGTCAGAAGATGTAAATGAACCTGTGACCTACTGTGTGGATGTTTGACATCGGGTCGACAGTAAAAGTAATAGCAGAGCGTGTGAACGAATCTATGAATTATTGATTAAGAAGGTGTCAAAACGTGTGAAAGTATCCATTACCTACGATTAAGACCCATTGAATAAGAGTGTGGTCAGAAAGTGAATGAATTCATAACCAACAAGATTGTGAGAAAAAGTTACAACAGAAAGCTCGAACGAGTGTACGGCGTAGAAGAAAGTGTGTAAAGTAATGAAATGGATTAAATTGTGATAACAATTAAATTTAATATGTTTTCACAGGAACGTTCCAGTTGATGTCCCAAACCAGTGAAGACTACGTGACACAGACTATGTGACAACAGACACGACGACAGACAAAGTTAACAAATTTATTTCGCATTTCAGCGTCCTGTCGGAAGAAACGACGAGACAGAGTGTTTAGTATAATATTAATACGTGTTTTATTTTTCTGAATATTAATTGTTGCTGCTCTATACAAGAGAGTGCAGAGTAGAAGCGGTCATAACATCTGCAGAAAGTAAGCGGGGAGAAGTAGATGAAAACTCCCGTAAACGCCTTGAAAAGCTGAAAGTATTCAATTCAGATAAGTACCCCAGTAGTTTTGATTGTTGCCTGTTAAAGTAGCATCTTTAATTTTTTTAATGCTGTAAATATTTAGGAATATTGTAAGATAATTTGGTTTTTGTGTGGTGTGTCAAGTAAAAAAAATGTCGACACTAAAAGAATACATAGAAGCTGGTAAAGACCTAGGCTTTAGTGGAGACAAACTAGAACAATGGGCCAAGAAAGAGTACCGAGAGCATACAGATAGAGTAGCGGCAATTGAAAAGGAGGAAAGAGATAGGAAAACAGCAATTGAAAGAGAAGAACGAGCACAGGAGCGACAGCATCAAATAGATCTAGCAGAATTGGCTGAAGCTAATAAACTAAAACAGATAGAATTGGCTGAAGCTAATAAACTAAAACAGCTAGAATTGGCTGAAGCCACCAAATTAAAAGAGCTAGCTGATGCCACCAAACTAAAAGAATTACAAATAGCTCAAATAGTAGAAGAAACGAAATTAAGAGAAAGACAACTGGAAATAAAGGCACAAACCCAGTTGACGATGAAAGAATTGGAAATAGAATCTCATGTGCATATTGCAACCACACAATTGAAAAATAAAGAGGAGGAAAATAAGTATAACAAGTACAAATAGATAGTCAATCCCTTCTGCCAAGGTGACGCAATCTCTGCCTGGACTGAGAATGTAGAATTTCAGCTGAAGTTCCAGGAAATACCGAAAGAACACTGGGCGGTGATCTATATGAAGAACTTCTCATGGGAGCCCTTAAAAGTGATAGAGTCTATTCCCCAAGACCTAAAGAATGACAACGATTACATTCACCAATGCATTATGCAGAATTTTTTGCTAGATGCCCCAGGGTACCAAGTGCAGTTCTCCAAATTACAACCTAAAAGTAATGAAACATTTATTGATTATATCTCTAACATACAGACTTTGTACAATAAGTGGCTGAACGCTGCAAGGTTGAACAAAAGCTATGAGAATCTCAGGGACCTGATGATTATGGATAAAATTATCTCGACTGTCCCAACTCTATTTGCCAAATTCCTACAGCAAGCTGATGTAGAGTCGTTAGAACAATTAGAAAAGAGCGGATCAGCTTATTTTTCGTCCAAAAGGAACATATTTAAAACTAACACCGACGAAAGCGAGATAGTGGCGGCTGCCAATTGTAGACCACAGAAACCTTTCAAATTTAGAGAGAAACGAAAAGCCAAGCCACCACAGTGCCCATATTGCAAATTATTTCATGATCAATTTGGGATGTGTGACAAAAATCCGAATTACCCATCTCATCTTGAGATGATGGTAAAGAAACAACAAAATTAAAGAGAGACCTATAGACGAGCGGTCAAATGTTTTTTTTGCCATTCTTACGGCCACTATAGTTCAAGATGTGTTGGACGTCAGCGATTGAGAGCTACTAATGCTGTACTTGTTGATACATCATCTGGGAGTGAAAGTGAGCATGAAAGAGAGACTGAAGAAATGTTACAATTTGCAGAGAGTATGGTAGCAGTGATGTACTTAACTTCGATAGATGTGTTACATGCCATCGGTTCCATGAAGACGGAGTGCTGAAATGCGGGCATACAGTGCCAGACAGACAGGCAGGCAGGCAGGCAGTCAGACAGACAGACAGACAGACAGACAGACAGACAGACAGACAGACAGACAGGTCGGCCAGTCGGCTGGCAGACAGACAGCCAGACAGACAGACAGACAGACAGAAAACAGACAGACAGTCAGACAGACAGACAGACAGACAGACAGACACACACATACACACCTCTATGCACTGATCGCTGTAGTTCATGCCTTGAGAGTAATTAACATATTTTGAATGCAAACTGACTTCTCTATCCCCAGTGCCGCGAGTTTCCTTGACCGTTGTGTTGACACTAGCCAATGCTGTGGTCACCAGTATCTAGTGGAAACATCAAGTATTGTCATTGTTAACTCATTCAGCAGTCTGCAACTGATCTTTCTTGGACTCGGGTTTCTCGGAGAGGGGAAAAAAGATATTTGCAACGCAATTCCACTGGAGATGGTGTATTACTACTCTTTGTTTCTCCGAAAATAGGACCGAGTTTTATATTCATTTTTGCTTCCAAACAATACACTAAGGCTTATTTTCGGGGGATGTCTTTTTCTTCTTTTCTATTTTTCATTTTTTAGATACGAAAATCTACATTTATTCATGTACAAATTTCTGCATTTATTCATGTACAAAGTTCTACATTTATTCAAATAGTGTCATGTCATGTTCTTCTGGAACATAGTCATAACTCTCCAAATCCCGACTTCCGGCCAGCATTTCTTGCGAGTCCATTTTCTGTAGAACTTTTGACCCAAGTTTCTCATGTCCAGCAATAAAGCTTTCCTTAAATGAGGTTTCTTGTCCATGTAGCCGCAATGCATCGGTAACACGTTTGCTAGTGATTTTATCCCGTGAATTCTTCACCCAAGTCACGACCTCCTGCAAAATAGGCTTCACAATGTCTCCACGCTGATTTCTCTCCATTCTATTTGCAATTTAGTCGTTGATTTCTATGCGCAAATGGTCCTTAAATGCCTTGTTTATTGCAATATCAAGAGTCTGGAGATAAGAAGTCATTCCTGTGGGAATCATTATTTCATCTATTCATCTCTCTGCACGGAAGTTCTTCATGTCTTTGGCACGGTAAGTGCTGGCTGAATCCCACACTAGCAAACCTCGTTGACCACTCCGCATAAAAGAGGCAGCATTAAATCGACCTACTTCCTTTTAACTGCTTGTGTGCTCATTGGGGGATTTCCTTCTATCTATATAAATGTTGCCAACATTCATGTAACACGTGCACTTTCGTAGCCAATGGACGAAATGTAGATTGAAGAGGCACCAGTTTGACCAAGTTTCGTTTGAGATCCTACGCCCATAGCCACTGCAGTTTCTTCATGGCAATCATGCTGGAGAGTTGGTATTTAGAAAAAGTCGATGCCATCAAGAAAATGCAAACCCACGTTTAATAAGTTCAGTATCTTCCAGCTTGAACAGTGTTGTCGATCTTCTTAGAAACAGTTTATATCGCTGAAGGAAGTCATCCAGTCAATTTTGTGATGCTTTGATTTCTTCTGGAGATGTTTCTAAATGTGGTGGCATTGCAAAAGCAAATGCTTGAATATCAGCCCTGTCCACAACCAAAGTCTTTGCTCTCCTGTCAGCAATCCATTCAGTGATATTATCTTCCAGTTCAGAAAATAATGGTTGCCGACCTAATCCACACTTGAGCTTCTCAGTATTTCCTTCTTCCACCTGTTGAAGGAGGTTATCGTACTATGCTCACTATTTTCAGACCATGCGGAGATCAAGTTTTTTTTCTTTGTAGAAAGCCGTAAGATTCTTGCTCCAGGAGTCTTCAATGATTCCTTTCCTGTAATCCACGGAATAGCTCTTTCTTTTTGCAATCATCTTGTCTGAATGTCAACATATGATCACCTTAACCTACCATTAACTCAAGTGTTAATTGAAGACTTGCGAGACACGTGTGGCAACAAACATTATGAGACTTAAGAACAATGACACACACAAAATCAACGAGGAATTGCTGGCGCAGAAATTCTGCTTCTTTATTTCATACGAGTGACATATTGTATTATGAACCACATTCGTTCATTATCAAGTGAGCGACCAGTGCTGTCTGTACTCCAACTGGTAGACCATTCGGCAACAACTGTCTCATTCTAGCTGACATTCTAGGGCTTATTTTAGGGGTAGGTCTAATATTAAAATAACCCATAAAACTCATGCTAGGGCTTATTTTAGGAGCAGGTCTTAATTTCGGGAAAACACGGTATGTCAGATAGATTCTAGTCATTTTCAGTGGCCATGCGCCGTGACAGGCATTGCATCGGAATATAGAGCTGCAACTCAGTCTTTCGAGATGACTCTTAATCAGCCATCCAACTTTGACAATAAATGTTTGACCAACTTGTCATTAAACTAAAACTATAATCAATTTAGACATGTAAATAATTCGTACCTATAATTTTTTTTTTTTTTGCATATCCTTTACAGGACATCGCTGTCAACACCAGCATCTTTCTGCTGTATGTTGATTTCTTGGCAAGATTACGCTCAGTAGTTTGTCATTGCTTTCTGAACGGCCGGCTCACATACCCCGTAAGTTACCAATGCGATCCGAACCACTGCTGATTCTCACCGTCATCACGTTACCTACGAGAGTATACGAGATTACGGAGAAAAGTCATAAACTCTAAGCCACGAAGCCGGCTACCTATAATTACCTGTCCTATAATCAAATCGCATCTATAATTAAGTCAGAATTTTAATTACATCAGCTAAGTACTTAAATCTGATCTATAAATAAATCTGACCTATAATTATATAATACCTATAATTAAATCACACATATAATTATATCATAAATCACACCTATAATTAAATCACATAAATCACACCTATAATTGAATCATATAAATCACACCTGTAATAAAATTACGTAAATCACACCTATAATTAAATCATACCTATAATTAAATCACGTAAATCACACCTATAATTAAATTACATAAATCACATCTATAATTAAATAACATAAATCACACATATAATTAAATCACATAAATCACATCTATAAATCATTATCATCATAATCTTCCACTTCTGCCGTCAAGCATCGTGGGGAGGAATAATTTACGTTCCAGCGCCCGGTGGACGGCACTGAATAGTGTCATTCCGTGTGATTTTACAATGTCTCTGATGTCGTCAATCCATTTTCTTCTTGGAAGTCCTCGTGGTCTCGTCGCAGATGATCTTTGATGTAAGGCCAGTGATGATAGTTGCTGATGTTGCATTCTAACGACATGGCCAAACCACTTGATCTTCTGTCTTTCAATAAATGTGGCACAAGGTGTTGATCCAAGTCTGTCTGATAGTAGCATTTCTTACTCGGTCTCGGATTGTTAAGTTGGTAGCTTGTGAGGTTTTTTGTGGGTTTATAGATAATTACAGAAGCTCCATTGAGTGAAGTTCTATAAGGTATATCTCTTTATAAAAGATACAGGTTAGTAACAGCAAGTTTTGTCTAGAGGCATTGATATTTAATCTCGCAGAACCCTTGTAGAGAAACCATTTAGAATTTGGCTCATCGAGTACCCCCACTGTGAGAAATTAGACCCAAGTATAAGTTCAACACAGAATTATTATTAGATAATTTCTCTTCCAGGTTATATAGAGATCTTGGTCATTAGCTACAGTAACAAATGAAAAGCAGTTCTCTCATCTACCATCTACCTTGTTGACTGTGCTCTGGTCGCCAACCTCATTTTGATCTCTTTAATATCATCACAAGTGACACAAGACACTTGGACAAATGACCACATTGACAAATGGACCATTGTAGTGAACATAAACAACAACAACTGTACTTTACACCGGTTGAACAAGACATCAACATGAGAAGATCTTGACAACAGCTGGAAACACATTCACAAAGGAATGGTCACACCAACAGATTAGACAAGTCATACATCATGGAAAATAGTTGACAACATCTACACAGGGCTTCCATAATATCAGTAACCAACAACAACAGTAGAGTAAACAGTCATCATGAAGATGCTTGACAACAGTTGGACAATTAATTCACAAAGTAATGTATTTCACAACAGTTATACAAGACAGCCACCGAGACATGTATCTCAAAACTGTTCTCTTACTATCATAATTTTATTAATGTCTTATGGGGTCAAGTGAAGACTCAGGCTTCATATTTTGCCAACATTTTACATTTCAAAATTTGGTAATATGCAATATAGTGACAATGATTATGAAAAAACCCAAATACATCACCCAATATCCCAACAGAGCATCAATTTAAAACAAACTCTCCTCCTTCTCATCTCTACTCCATAAAGTTATCCTACACACATTGGCACCTTGCCGTCTTGACAGACGATAGTTTGTGCTTTAAAAAGGCATAATAACTTTTAACTATGGCGGTAGCGAGTGTGACTGATAAGGCCAATTTGCGCTGTAAATGTCCGTTCACAGTGGGTGCATGTGAACACGTGGTCATTTCCACCATCATGCACCATCTTACGTCTCAAACGCTTGGTGTGTGACTTTTCTGCAATAATTTTCTCTTTTGACTTTATTCCATTTCTGATATTTGCCCTCCATGCAATACGTTCAGCGGCGACTTGCTCCCAATGTGAATTATCAATGCCTGTATCAATCATGTCCCGCTTACACACATCTTTGTATCGTAGTAGAGGCCGACCCTGAGATCTCTTACCCATCTGTAATTCACCAAAAAAGATATCCTTTGGTATTCTACCATCATCCATCCTCCTAAGATGTCCTATCCATCTAAGTCTACGAAGACTAAGCATGGAATAAACTGTCACACAACCTGATCTTTCCAATACTTCAGTATTTGTGATTTTGTCTTGCCACTTAATACCAAGAATTCTTCGCAGACACCGCATATGAAAGCTGTTTAAGTTGTTCTCTTGGTAGGAGTAAGTTGTCCAGGTTTCACTGCCATAGAGAAGAGTACTAAGGACACAGGCTTGATACACAAGGACTTTTGTTTTGGCAGTAAGCTTCCTGTTCTCCCAGACTCTTTTTCTTAACCTGTTCATTGTTGTTGCTGCCTTACCAATCCGGATGTTGATTTCCTGATCTAGGGATAATTTGCTATTTACCACTGATCCTAGATATGTAAAATGGTCTACTATCTCTAGTTCGGCGTCGTCAATAAAGATTGATGGTACCCCATGTGCACCTTGTGACATAATCTGTGTCTTCTTTTTGCTAATTGTTAAACCAAATTCAGAACAAGCATTGGAGAATGCAGATAGTAGACATTGCAATTCTTCCTCAGAGTGGGTCGTAACTGCAGCATCATCTGCAAAAAGCAACTCTCTGATCAGTACCCTCCTAATTTTGGTCTTAGCCTTCAATCTCTGAGCATTGTAGAGGCCGCCATCTGAGCGTGAGTGAATGTATATAACCCGTAACAGTTGCCTCTCGCTTTGATTCCGAGACCAGTTAAGACCAGGGTTATCCTACACCACACTTAATTTATGCATATATCATTTCTTCAACCGTCAATGAGGGAAACACATGATAAACTCATAGTCTGTGGCAAGCATAGGGACACTCTGCTCCACTGATTTGTGCACATCCTATTATCACCTATGAAGGGTGTTGGGAAAGTCTCAGGTTGCAGTTTTCCCCATGTTGTTTTCCCAGGTAAGACTATTTATTCCCTACTGTAACTAGTTCTATTGAATTGACAGGCGTGTCTTTTCCATGGTGAGTAGACTGTTCACGAAGTTGACATCTGGGATTAGTTTTACGTTTCCAGTAGATGAAGATCTAAAAACCAATATGTCCCAGCATTCTTCCTTGCCAGTCTATCTCCCCTAAAGGTTCTGATGGTACTGAAATCACACCACTTAATCATTAATCCATTTTTGAATTTGCTCTATGTATTATCCTTCTTCACCATGATGCTTTCAGCTAGTAATAAGCCGGAATACTCCTCAAGATGTGGTTTTGAGGAGATATATGGTAAGCTCCAGGTACACATAATTACTATTCACCCTTAGCCAGTACAGGCATGCTGAAACCAGGTAATCTCTCACTTCCTAAGGTTACTTCTTGAATTTCTCTTGAAGATATATCCCGGAACATTTATAAAAATGGAGAGCATCTCTGTATTAGGCTTTTAATAGAAGACTTTTTTTCAGTGCCATCTGTATCGGCCAGAATTTAGTGAATTCAGGCTGAGTATTTTCAACCTGTAGTTCATGTGGTACTTTTTTGGAGTCTCATTATAAAGCTAGATTGAAGGTTAGAGCCCAGGACTTCCCTGGAGTTGTCCTGGCAATTGAAGGCCTCCCCATCTTCCTCTCTCTGAAGTGTAGAAAACTACATCCTAGAGAATGATTAGGCATGTCTTATCACTGCATCTTGAACACATCTTATCGGGATGGTATCAAATCTTCGACTGGTGGGCTAATGAAGCGTTAGCCTAGAAAAACCGCGTTACTCGCCCAAGGGTCAGCCAATCATTATGGGTACCCACCGTTCATCTTCCTCCCCCTAATCTAGAATATTCTAAGTTATTCTTAGCCAGGGTTATCAAGACGGCTTACTTTGTTTAACTTTTGAGTATTGAGAAATGTAAATGGACTGGGGATGCCAACGTCTGGAGACATTATGTCACATATCCTCCCTATAACGTCTGTCATTTATAAGTGACTGATAGGTCAGGCGTTCACAGTTCCCAGATCCTTTAAGTGGTGTCATCATTTACTCCTTATCTCCCATTACTCCAACAAGAGCTGTGCATCTGGAACCAAATGATTTTTTCCTTGAAAAATCTGCCACACTATTCATCCATCAGTCATGAATTTGGTGACATTTGCAAAGACCATGAAGTTAGTCTTGCATGAAGTTCCATTTAGTCACTGGAAGTATGAAGAGTTATGACCACACTTATCAGTGAACCGCTCTCCAATTCACCTCTGACAATGCTCCACAGTCAATCTCCATGCTATTTTTCCTGTCCTTGCTGAATGATCTCTCAGAGTCCCACACTTCCAAAGCATGAATAGACCAATGAGATTCATTATGAGAAGTAATGGCTTTGCAATTAAACCAACTTCTAGATGTTTGATGAGAGTGGTAATAATTCCATATGTCTCTCAACATTTCATCTTTAACAGAACATCATTCTTCCCTTCGCCACAGGAGAATGATAATCCTATGAGAGAGTATTGACTGAACAACTTTCTCAAACAGTAATCCTGGCATATGGAACTGGGTTAAAAAATTTTGATCAGCACCGGAGCAGTGATAATTACTTCCGATGGAACTCTACTACATCCGTACAATTTGGCTTCAGCAAAGTTGCTACTGCAGAACTTGTTAAGAAGACTAAAATCTACTATTGCAGATCTTGGGTTAGCGTAGGACACAAGTCTACCTCCCAATAAGCCTCTTGTGTTCGCAGATAGTAATCAAATTCCCGTTATATTTCCATGACTCATTTCTGTAGTCATTACCATAGATTCAGAAGTGCGCTTATTAGTTGAGATTCTCTCATTCCGTTCGGCCTCTATTCTGATGTGTTGTGAGAATTGACAGCATTTTCTCTCTCTAGTTGCTATATAGTTGAAATAGCGAGCAATTCAACTCCAGACTTGTCGTGAATTGACATCGCGTCCATCTATGTGTAAGCTGTTTCCAACGTAGCAACCAATTTTGTAGATGCAGTTAGACCAACATCCACTAAGCTAGAATCCCAGGTGGAATTTCCAACTTGTTGTCTTTCAGCAACGCTCTAGCTAAGTGCTTTTGAGTGGCTGGAGTATCCGTTCTTTCTCGCCCACACGAGCAAAACGTTTACTTATGGCGAATAAGGCGTTCACCCTCAGCAATAGAGAGGTTCGTCATTATCACAACCACCTTGAAGGGGTGTGATTATGTGGGTATAGCTTCTTATATCCCAATATTGACTGCAATTTTTGGAAGCAATTTACTGACTTTGAGGATAGGACTGGCCAGGTCCCGTGAATACATCTCGCAGGTCAGTAATAATATAAGATCCCACTGCGCAATGCATGGTTCTTACTTGTATAAAGAGTCGACTGCTGAATTTGCAGGGATCTTTAACTTGTAAAGAGTCAACTGTTTGAGAACAGTGATTTTTATTAGTACCCGCAATCGCAGACATTGCTCTCATCTAGAACTGAGCTAAATTCCCATCATTTTTCAGGCAGAAAAGCCTTCTCAACTGAGGATGAAATAGGAGAAGGACTTCAGTTGTACTAACTTTGTCCGCCCTTTAATTTCCACCATTTTTCATGCAGAAATGCTTTCTCAATTGAGGATGAATTGACGGCCGACGTCGGAGACGGATCCTGTTTTATCTCTTCATGAAATTTTTCAGGTTGTCCATGATATGCTCCTAATCGTATGACACGACAATATACCAGGTTGGTTACCATCGTTTCCTAGACACATACGTCGTGTACGTGTTCCACTGCCATGGGAATGGCAAGGGTCCAGTTATTTTGATGGCCTTCCTGGAAATTCATTGAGTTCACTCCTAGTGACTTGGATCCTAGTACACCAGAGATTACACCATCGAACAAAAGACTAATGTCTTATAGACACCAGGCTGTGGTCGGTTTGGAATGACCGCCCATGACATCAGGTAGAATCTTCCTTTCATTTCGTCTATCACGTACATCAGGTACGCTTAAGAATACCACTTTTTTCAAGAATGGCAAGTGACTGAGTTGTTAAGGATGTTCCCCTGGAGATTCAATCTGCTCACCCTCAGTAACTTGATCAGGGTATACTGAGAAGATCACACACTGACGAATAAACCCAACGTCGAATCGACACTGGAAAATAGAAAGGTACGATTACTGACTATACTGAGAGAGATTGCTAGCGAGGTGTCTTAAAAGTTGCCCACGTTTTCCATCAGTGTTCACACTCTCTGCTCTCAGTGTTGCCAACATGTTATGGGGACTGAGGAATTCAGTACCCATTATATGATGTGATGCAGTGATATGAAAATGTAAATACAACAATTCCCCTTTCTCCCATGCTAGCCAATAAGGTAGAGAATGGAGTAGGCCCTCCATTAATTCACTGGATCAAGTGTCCTAATTTATCTCAAGAAAAATCAACTTTATCCTGAAATTAGCTGTCTAAGTTATTTAAAAATAATTTGTGTCTTCTGGGTTCTCAGGTACCTTTATCTGATACTCATAGTGAACAACAGTATGCACAAAATTACATAACAATATTGACAGTCTATTACATCAGCCCATTCTGAAACACAACATTATCATGGGTATAGCAAACATGTTGACCCATAAGATAATTATCATCCTCGTTCAACTACATTGTACAATGTGTCATTTAAAAACAGTGATACATGCAATATTACCACCATTTATGAAACAACCCATACCAGAGATTTACTTGTGGGTTTAAACATCTGGACCTTATGTCCACATTTATGTGACGGGATCCGTTAACCACACAATAAAACTCTAAGCAATAGGCTTAATTTGCGAGAGGTTACTTCCTGATTCTAATACCAACATAGATATTCCCCCACAGGAGTCCCAGACAAGGTATACCCATAGTTTACATCCTGAGTCGTCAGACATCAATATGTGAATCCCATAAAAGGTATTCCCAGGGTTCAATTCACGAACTCGAGGTCCCAACATGTGAGTACCCTGAGGGTGTTCACAGGGTTCAACTAGCGCATAGAGCACTCAATATGTTATTACCTTGAGTGGTGTTCCCATGGTTCTTATCGCGGCATAGGGCATTCAATATGTGAGTACCCCTAGCAGATTATTCCCAGGATTCAATCCCGGACGAGCCCTCAATATGTGAGGTTTTTTGTGGGTTTATAGATAATTACAGAAGCTCCAATGAGTGAAGTTCTATAAGGTATATCTCTTTATAAAAGATACAGGTTAGTAACAGCAAGTTTTGTCTAGAGGCATTGATATTTATTCTCGCAGAACCCTTGTAGAGAAACCATTTAGAATTTGGCTCATCGAGTACCCCCACTGTGAGAAATTAGACCAAAGTTTAAGTTCAACACAGAATTATTATTAGATGATTTCTCTTCCAGGTTATATAGAGATCTTGGTCATTAGCCACAGTAACAAATGAAAAGCATTTCTCTCATCTACCTTGTTGACTGTGCTCTGGTCGCCAACCTCATTTTGATCTCTTTAATATCATCACAAATGACACAAGACACTTGGACAAATGACCACATTGACAAATGGACCATTATAGTGAACATAAACAACAACCACTGTACTTTACACCGGTTGAACAAGACATCAACATGAGAAGATCTTGACAACAGTTGGACACACATTCACAAAGGATTGGCCACACCAACAGATTAGACAAGTCATACATCATGGAAGATAGTTGACAACATCTACACATGGCTTCCACAATATCAGTAACCAACAACAACAGTAGAGTAAACAGTCATCATGAAGATGCTTGACAACAGTTGGACAATTCAATCACAAATTAATGTATTCCACAACAGTTATACAAGACAGCCACCGAGACATGTATCTCAAAACTGTTCTCTTACTATCATAATTTTATTAATGTCTTATGTTGTCAAGTGAAGACTCAGGCTTCATATTTTGCCAACATTTTACATTTCAAAATTTGGTAATATGCAATATAGTGACAATTATTATGAAAAAACCCAAATACATCACCCAATATCCCAACAGAGCATCAATTTAAAACAAACCCTCCTCCTTCTCATCTCTACTCCATAAAGTTATCCTACACCACACTCAATAAAAGTAGATTTTGTTGAACTTGAAAACTCGACACAGACATTCACCGAATCTACTCATACGATGAGTGTACATGACAACATCAACACGAGGCCTGCCAACCCACCAGCGCTCTTGGCTATTGAATACCCAATGGAGCGTATCCAAAACAACATAGAACCCAATGTTGACATTGTTGAAGAAGTACCTGCCTCAGATAACAATAGCATCTTAACTATCAATGGACATTCGTGCGACTGTAAACAGCGCATAGAGGAACTAGAACAATCACTAAAGGCGCTCATTGTCACTGTTTCAACCAACATTGAAGCAAACAACAAGATAAGCAGTGATTACAATGCTCTCAAGACAGAAGTCGCACTCCTGCGAGACGAAAATTTGCTGCTGAGAAATACAGTTCAAATCTTACAGAATGCGTCCTCTACAAACCAAACCGAAGAAGCATGTAATTCTCAAGCAACCGCTTCATCCTTGGGAAATCTTGGGGAAGCTCAATCCCACCCAGAACAGATAATCACTATGAAAACAACTCAACGCGCAGAGGAAGATAAAAAACAACAAACACCTCAATGTGCAGACGAAGATAAACAACAACAAGCAGTCTACCCCATTGACGTCAAAATAAGCAATAGGTTTGAAGTACTTCAAGAAAAGTCACCAGAAAACTTACAGTGCTTTAACATGCTGCAAACGGGCAAGACAAGCCAACAAGATACATCGGGAGAACCACATGGAGACATAAAGACTGCTGAAAATCGGAAATGGATGAAACAACGGTCGAGACGTGCTGACAACCAACATGTACAGACAGCACGACCTGACTGTACACATATTATACTAGGCGATTCCTTAATGAAAGGTTTATACAGCGACAGGATGGCCACATCAGACAAAGACATTGTTTCAATAATCCCACTGCCTGGGGCTGGTGTAGACCGGCTAACAGACAAGATTAGCAGGTTGGCTGTTAATCATAGTGTCAGAAGGGCAAGCGTACATATTGGCATCACCGACACCATGAACAACCAACAAATCACAGGGTCTCAACTGCTGGCACTCTTGAACGGGTTACGTCACACTTTTCCTAACTCATCCATTTTCTTCTCCTCCATCATATCACCGAGTTATGGACACCAGCGCCGTCTAGCTGACATAAATAACAACATGTTGCAGAAGTTCTGTTCTCAAAACAAGATACAATTCATCAACAATACAGCATCATTCACTTCACAGGCTGGTGCACCAAAAAAGAGTCTTTACAAGGATCAAATACATTTATCTACATTGGGCACCAGTTTTCTCGCCAAGAATTTAAAATATCCAGAACGGACATACCATACATCCAATACGGGATCGCGCCGGACACTTTTAGCTACTCCTGAAACTCAAGCCAGACGACATACTCCCGTCACATCAAGTACAAATAGGACAGAAGTGTGCAGACCACTCATAACCACTGCACCTGAAATCCAAGCCAGACGGGACACTACCACAACACCAAGTCCGTTAAATACGTCGTCTTTCACACAGGAGGGTAATAATTACGAAGATATGATTCCTATTCTCCCCAGAAAGGATCCGACTCTCAGCAACAACGACGTGCCAGCACAACCTCCTGTTAGCCACCAACCAGAGGCTCTAGTTGGTAGTCATTACATACCCATGAGACATCATCAGTACCCATTTAATTGTAATCCAGAATGGTTGCACCTCACACGGTATAGCCCAGCTACACTTCGTCAAGCACTTATAATGTCGCTATACCAACAACCAACACAACCTGGTATTTACTAGCAACTTAGGACAAAGCTACACCGGATCTCGGTACAAGAAAGAGCCTCTCCTTAAACGTTTATCTGCATATTTGGTTATAACTTGATCTAGTAACGTATTAGGTTATAAGTTATTACAAACATTGACTGGTTTTGACTTTATATTAATTGATAGTACTTAGCTGTATAGCTTTTATAATAATTCTAATTGTGTTTTCACGGTGAGTGAGGGGGTCTTCACTGCTCTTCCTTACGGATCTGTGTACGTATTTTTATATATTTACAGAGATATTACTGTTTCTCTGTACTTTAGAGTGTGTTTTGTAATAAGGGACGTAAGTTGTATTCATTTTGTGTGTGTGTGTTTTGCTTTTAAACTTGTGATTACGCATTGTTGAAATGTCTAATAAGTACGAACACTGGCTCAGGAATAATGGGCTCAGAATCGGGCATGTAAACATATACCATCTATTAGGGAAGCTGCCCGAACTATCACTTATACTTAATCAAAATTTTCACATGTTTGGCGTTAGCGAAAGTCGATTAAATGGCAACATCTCAGATGATGACATCGCTATCAGAGGTTTTAAAACCATTAGAAGAGATCCCTATCAGAAACAAGAGACGGGTATTGCAGTTTATATTTCCAACTCGCTTAACGCCCACCGCAGGCTAGACTTTGAAAGCTGTGAGATTGAGTGTGTATGGATAGAGGTTAAACTTCAAAATCGCATACCGCTAGTAGTTGGCTATCTTTATCGAAACCCCAGTGCAGGAAATATCTGGTATGAAAAATTCACCACTATGATGGATGTAGTCTTTAGTAATGCTAGGGAAATAATATTGCTAGGTGACTTCAACATAGACGCTAACAAATCAAACAAAACATGGGAAAACATAATAGAGTCATATAATTTCCAACAGTTAGTCAAACAAGCCACTAGAATCACTAAATCATCTGCAACACTTATAGATCATATTTATACTACGTGTGCTGATAACATCACAGAATGTAGTGTACCTATCAATGCAATGAGCGATCACTATCCAGTATGTTGCACGTGGTCGAAAAGGGGCACCAAAACTCCCAAGCACAAACATATAAGCATAAAATATAGAAATTACAAAAATTTCAATCGAGACGTCTTCTTACAAGATTTGGTCAACTCATCTCTAGATTATGTTTACCAGCTTCCTGACCCAGACGATGCTCTGGACCACTGGCTAAAGACCTTTCTAAGTATATTTGATAAACATGTTCCATTTAAGGAAGTTCGTGTTAAACATCACACAAAGCCCCCGTGGATCACACAGGAGGTAGTTGAACTTATGAGAGATCGCGACAGGGCTCACAAAAATAGAGATCTAACTATGTACCGTAGTCTGAGAAACAAAGTTCAATATGTTATTCGGAAGGAAAAGAAAAACTATTTTAAGAACATAGTAATAGATAAAACCAACACTAAAGATATATGGAAAGCAATTAATACCTTGACAAACAAACACAAATCATCACAATCATTACCATCAAATCAGGTTACATGTGATCAATTCAGTAGATACTTTCAGTCCGACATAAACCAACTGAAGGCTGCAATACCAGATGCGCCTCATGACATATCTTTATTATCATCATTCTGTGAGAACAAATGCTATGGACACATTTCCTCCAACATACCGCTAATGACGACAACTGAAGTATTTACTCATCTCCGTAATCTAAAAAACAATAACTCATCAGGACTAGATGGAATTAGTAGTCGGATCCTTCGCCATGCTGCACCGGCGATCTGCGAGTCACTAACTTTTATATATAATCAATGTCTAACCAGAGGTCACTTCCCATCAGCCTTTAAAATCGCTAAAGTGTATCCTCATTTAAAAGCTGGTCCTCTAGACGATCGTCTCATGAGTAATTATAGACCAATTTCCATATTATCCTCATTATCCAAACCGCTAGAAAAGCACATCAACAAAACAACACTAGATCACTTAGTTCGCCATAAACTGATAGTTGACAGCCAGTCAGGATTTCGGCCAAAATATTCTTGCCATACGGCACTAACAAACATGATAGAAAACTGGCATCAAAATATTAACAACAATACTCTATGTGGAGCGGTGTTTATAGACTTTAGGAAAGCATTCGATATGATAGATCATACTATTCTAATTAAAAAACTAGAAACAATGAAAGTAAGTTTTAATATAGTGACATTAATAAAATCATTCTTATTAGACAGAAAGCAAGTAGTATCACACAATAAAGTTTTATCTCAAGCCATTACCATTAATATTGGAGTACCTCAGGGGTCTATTCTTGGCCCTCTATTATTTGCCATTTATATAAATGATCTTCCATTAACTCTGTCGTCGTCCTGCGATCTATTTGCTGATGACTGCACAGTATATACAAACGCTGTTGATCGTAATGTGCTAGAATTATCCTTGCAACAGGAAATAAATAGTGTAGTTAACTGGAGTCATGCAAACCGCATGCAAATTAACATTACTAAAACAAAGTCTATGTTAATAGGAACCAGGCAAAGACTTCACACTCTAAACTCGCAGAGAACTCTTCAGCTGCACATTGGCAGCACGCCTGTAGAAAGTGTCACCGAGCACAAGACACTGGGTGTTATCATAGATCAAAATCTAACTTTTAACTCACATGTTCATGCTCTAGTTAAACAAATAGCCAAAAAAGTATACCAACTTGCCAAAATTAAAAATTTCCTTGACGAAAACACAAGAAAGATATTCTATACTTCTCATATACAAACACATATTGATTACTGCTCCACAGTCTGGGATGGATGCTCCAAATCAATAACAAAACGCCTATATTCACTCCAGAAAAGGGCAGTGCGTTTAATTAATGGTGAAAAGCTTACCGACAATTCTAACCTATATAAACGTCTCCGGTTACTGCCACTCCACAAGCGCCTGCTTTTTAATAAGACCAAACTAATTCACAAAATCCTATTTCAAAATGCTCCAAGCTACCTTTGGCCATTGTTTAAATATAACGCTAGACATAGCGAACGACTAAATATACTTCATGTCCCTAAACCTAGGATAGACTTATATAAAACAAGCTTAGCATACTCTGCCGCTCAGTTGTGGAACAATCTTCCACAAGAAATCAAAGACACCACCAATCATGATACATACATTCGCAACCTGTTTGAACACTACCTTAGTACAGACTACATGCCCCCATAACAAATAACACAAAAAAGACAATAATGGTAACTTATCTCAAACGACAACTAGCCAAAGAACATTCCCTTATGTATGGCACGTTACACCCCCCTTAGGTATTTATAATGCCCATGTTAAACACTGCCTCAGTGAGTCATTTGTTATTGATTATTTTTCATGCGTTTTAATGTTCTTTTGTTGTCAAAAGTTGCTTCATAAGTGATGTTGAATGAAAGAATGTATGAGAGGAAATAGAGAAGAAGGGCAGAATGTCAGACGGGCCTGCGTGCCCAATTCTTAACCCTTTGAAAATAAAGACATTATTATTATTATTATTATTATCATATATCATTTCTTCAACCGTCAATGAGGGAAACACATGATAAACTCATAGTCTGTGGCAAGCATAGGGACACTCTGCTCCACTGATCTGTGCACGTCCCTTTATCACCTATGAAGGGTGTTGGGAAAGTCTCAGGTTGCAGTTTTCCCCATGATGTTTTCCCAGGAAAGACTATTTATTCCCTAATGTAACCAGTTCTATGGAATTGACAGGCATGTCTTCTCCATGGTGAGTAGACTGTTCACGAAGTTGACATCTGGGATTAGTCTTACGTTTCCAGTAGATGAAGATCTAAAAACCAATATGTCCCAGCATTCTTCCTTGCCAGTCTATCTCCCCTAAAGGTTCTGATGGTACTGAAATCACACCACTTAATCATTAATCCATTTTTGAATTTGCTCTATGTATTATCCTTCTTCACCATGATGCTTTCAGCTAGTAATAAGCCGGAATATTCCTCAAGATGTCGTTTTGAGGAGATATATGGTAAGCTCCAGGTACACATAATTACTATTCACCAGTAGAGGCATGCTGAAACCAGGTAATCTCTCACTTCCTAAGGTTACTTCTTGAATTTCTCTTGAAGATATAACCCGGAACATTTATAAAAATGGAGAGAATCTCTGTATTAGGCTTTTAATAGAAGACTTTTTTTCAGTGTCATCTGTATCGGCCAGAATTTAGTGAATTCAGGCTGAGTATTTTCAACCTATAGTTCACGGAGTACTTTTTGGAGTCTCATTATAAAGCTGGATTGAAGGTTAGAGCCCAGGACTTCCCTGGAGTTGTCCTGGCAATTGAAGGCCTCCCCATCTTCCTCACTCTCTGAAGTGTAGAAAACTACATCCTAGAGAATGATTAGGCATGTCTTATCACTGCATCTTGAACACATCTTATCGGGATGATATCAAATCTTCGACTGGCGGGCTAATGAAGCGTTAGCCTAGAAAAACCGCGTTACTCGCCCAAGGGTCAGCCAATCATTATGGGTCCCCACCGTTCATCTTCCTCCACCTAATCTAGAATATTCTAAGTTATTCTTAGCCAGGGTTATCAAGACGGCTTATGTTGTTTAACTTTTGAGTATTGAGAAATGTAAATGGACTGGGGATGCCAACGTCTGGAGACATTATGTCACATATCCTCCCTATAACGTCTGTCATTTATAAGTGACTGATAGGTCAGGCGTTCACAGTTCCCAGATCCTTTAAGTGGTGTCATCATTTACTCCTTATCTCCCATTACTCCAACAAGAGCTGTGCATCTGGAACCAAATGATTTTTTCCTTGAAAAATCTGCCACACTATTCATCCATCAGTCATGAATTTGGTGAGCATTTGCAAAGACCATGAAGTTAGTCTTGCATGAAGTTCCATTTAGTCACTGGAAGTATGAAGAGTTATGACCACACTTATCAGTGAACCGCTCTCCAATTCATCCTCTGACAATGCTCCACAGTCAATCTCCATGCTATTTTTCCTGTCCATTGATGAATGATCTCTCAGAGTCCCACACTTCCAAAGCATGAAGTAGACCATTGAGATTCATTATGAGAAGTAATGGCTTTGCAATTAAACCAACTTCTAGATGATGTTTGATGAGAAGTGGTAATAATTCCATATGTCTCTCAACATTTCATCTTTAACAGAACATCATTCTTCCCTTCGCCACAGGAGAATGAAAATCCTATGAGAGAGTATTGACTGAATAACTTTCTCCAACAATAATCCTGGCATATGGAACTGGGTTAAATTTTTGATCAGCACCAGAGCAGTGATAATTACTTCCGGTGGAACTCTGCTACATCCGTCTTATTTGGCTTGAGCAAAGTTGCCACTGCAGAACTTGCTAAGACGACTAAAATCTACTACTGCAGATCTTGGGTTAGCGTAGGACACAAGTCTACCTCCCAATAAGCCTCTTGTGTTCGCAGATAGTAATCAAATTCCCATTATATTTCCATTGACTCATTTCTGTAGTCATTACCATAGATTCAGAAGTGCACTTATTGGTTGAGATTCTCTCATTCCGTTCGGCCTCTATTCTGATGTGTTGTGAGAAGTGACAGCATTTTCTCTCTCTAGTTGCTATATAGTTGAAATAGCGAGCAATTCCACTCCAGACTCGTGAATTGACAGCGCGTCCATCTATGTGTAAGCTGTTTCCAACGTAGCAACCAATTTTGTAGATGTAGTTAGACTAACATCCTACTAAGCTAGAATCCCAGGTGGAATTTCCAACTTGTTGTCTTTCAGCAACGCTCTAGCTAAGTGCTTTTGAGTGGCTGGAGTATCCGTTCTTTCTCGCCCACACGAGCAAAACGTTTACTTATGGCGAATAAGGCGTTCACCCTCAGCAATAGAGAGGTTCGTCATTATCACAACCACCTTGAAGGGGTGTGATTATGTGGGTATAGCTTCTTATATCCCAATATTGACTGCAATTTTTGGAAGCAATTTACTGACTTTGAGGATAGGACTGGCCAGGTCCCGTGAATACATCTCGCAGGTCAGTAATAATATAAGATCCCACTGCGCAATGCATGGTTCTTACTTGTATAAAGAGTCGACTGCTGAATTTGCAGGGATCTTTAACTTGTAAAGAGTCAACTGTTTGAGAACAGTGATTTTTATTAGTACCCGCAATCGCAGACATTGCTCTCATCTAGAACTGAGCTAAATTCCCATCATTTTTCAGGCAGAAAAGCCTTCTCAACTGAGGATGAAAAAGGAGAAGGACTTCAGTTGTACTAACTTTGTCCGCCCTTTAATTTCCACCATTTTTCAGGCAGAAATGCTTTCCTCAATTGAGGATGAATTGACGGCCGACGTCGGAGACGGATCCTGTTTTATCTCTTCATGAAATTTTTCAGGTTGTACATGATATGCTCCTAATCGTATGACACGCCAATATACCAGGTTGGTTCCCATCGTTTCCTAGACACATACGTCGCGTACGAGTTCCACTGCCATGGGAATGGCAGGGGTCCAGTTATTTTGATGGCCTTCCTGGAATTTCAATTTGTTCACTCCTAGTGACTTGGATCCTAGTACACCAGAGAGATTACACCATCGAACAATAGACTAATGTCTTATAGACACCAGACTGTGGTCGGTTTTGAATGACCGCCCATGACATCAGGTAGAATCTTCCTTTCATCTCGCCCATCACGTACATGCGGTACGCTTAAGAATACCCCTACTTCAAGAATGGCAAGTGACTGAGTTGTTAAGGATGTTCCCCTGGAGATTCAATCTGCTCACCCTCAGTAACTTGATCAGGGTATACTGAGAAGATCACACACTGAAGAATAAACCCAACAACGAATCGACATTGGACAATAGCCGGTACGAATACTAACTATACTGAGAGAGATTATTAGTGAGGTGTCTTAATGGTTGCCCAAGTTTTCCATCAGTGTTCACATTCTCTGCTCTCAGTGTTGCCAACATGTTATGGGGACTGAGGAATTAAGTACCCATTATATGATGTGATGCAGTGGTATTAAAATGTAAATACAATAATTCCCCTTTCTCCCATGCTAGCCAATAAGGTAGAGGATGGAGTAGACCCCCTATTAATTCACTGGATCAAGTGTTTTAATTTATCTTTAAAAAAATCAAATTTATCCTGAAATTAGCTGTCTAAGTTATTTAAAAATAATTTGTGTCTTCAGGTTTCTCAGGTACCTTTATCTGATACTCATAGTGAACAACAGCATGCACAAAGTTACATAACAATATTGACAGTCTATTACATCAGCCCATTCTGAAACACAACATTATCATGGGTATAGCAAACATGTTGACCCATAAGATAATTATCATCCTCGTTCAACTACATTATACAATGTGACATTTAAAAACAGTGATACATGCAATATTACCACCATTTATGAAACAACCCATACCAGAGATTTACTTGTGGGTTTAAACATCTGGACCTTGTGTCCACATTTATGTGACGGGATCCGTTAACCACACCATAAAACTCTAAGCAATAGGCTTAATTTGCGAGAGGTTACTCCCTGATTCTAATACAAACATAGATATTCCCCCACAGGAGTCCCAGACAAGGTATACCCATAGTTTACATCCCGAGTCGTCAGACCTCAATATGTGAATCCCATAAAAGGTATTCCCAGGGTTCAATTCACGAACTCGAGGTCCCAACATGTGAGTACCCTGAGGGTGTTCACAGGGTTCAACTAGCGCATAGAGCACTCAATATGTGATTACCTTGAGTGGTGTTCCCAGGGTTCTTAATCGCGGCATAGGGCATTCAATATAGTGAGTACCCCTAGCAGATTATTCCCAGGATTCAATCGCGGACATGAGCCCACAATATGTCAGGTTTTTTGTGGGTTTATAGATAATTACAGAAGCTCCAATGAGTGAAGTTCTATAAAGTATATCTCTTTATAAAAGATACAGGTTATTAACAGCAAGTTTTGTCTAGAGGCATATGATATTTATTCTCGCAGAACCCTTGTAGAGAAACCATTTAGAATTTGGCTCATCGAAGTACCCCCACTGTGAGAAATTAGACCTAAGTTTAAGTTCAACACAGAATTATTAGTAGATGATTTCTCTTCTAGGTTATATAGAGATCTTGGCAGTTAGCCACAGTAACAAATGAAAAGCAGTTCTCTCATCTATCTTGTTGACTGTGCTCTGGTCGCCAACCTCATTTTGATCTCTTTAATATCATTACAAGTGACACAAGACACTTGAACAAATGACCACATTGACAAATGGACCATTGTAGTGAACATAAACAACAACAACTGTGCTTTACACCGGTTGAACAAGACATCAACATGAGAGGATTTTGACAATAGTTGGACACACATTCACAAAGAAATGGTCACACCAACAGATTAGACAAGTCATACATCATGGAAGATACTTGACAACATCTTTACAGGACTTCCACAATATCAGTAACCAACACAAACAGTAAGAGTAAACAGTCACCATGAAAGATGCTTAACAACACTTGGACAATTAATTCACAATGTAATGTATTTCACAACAGTTATACAAGACAACCACAGAGACATGTATCCCAAAACTGTTCTCTTACTATTATAATTTTATTAATGTCTTATGGGGTCAAGTGAAGACTCAGGCTTCATATTTTGCCAACAATTTACATTTCAAAATTAGGTAATATGCAATATAGTGACAATTGTCTATGAAAAACCCAAATACATCACCCAATATCCCAACAGAGCATCAATTTAAAACAAACCCTCCTCCTTCTCATCTCTACTCCATAAAGTTATCCTACACCACACTCAATTTATGCATATATCATTCCTTCAACCGTCAATGAGGGAAACACATGATAAACTCATAGTCTGGGGCAAGCATAGGGACACTCTGCTCCACTGATCTGTGCACAGTCCCTGTTATCACCTATGAAGGGTGTTGGGAAAGTCTCAGGTTGCAGTTTTCCCCATGATGTTTTCCCAGGTAAGACTATTTATTCCCTGACTGTGACCAGTTCTAATGAAATTGACAGGCATGTCTTCTCCATGGTGAGTAGACTGTTCACGAAGTTGACAGCTGGGATTAGTCCTTACGTTTCCAGTAGATGAAGATCTAAAAACCAATATGTCCCAGCATTTCTTCCCTGCCAGTCTATCTCCCACAAAGGTTCTGATGGTACTGAAATCACACCACTTAATCATTAATCCATTTGTGAATTTGCTCTATGTATTATCCTTCTTCACCATTAAGCTTTACAGCTATAATAAAGCTGGAATACTCCTCAAGATGTCCCAACAATCTTGGTTTTGAGGAGAAATATGATAAGCTCCAGGTACACATATTTAATATCCACCCTTAGCCAGTAGAGGCATGCTGAGTCCAGGTGATCTCTCACTTCCTAAGGTTACTTCTTGAATTTCTCTTGAAGATATATCCCGGAACATTTATAAAAATGGAGAGTATCCCTGTCTTAGGCTTTTAATAGAAGACTTTTTTTTCCAGTGCCATCTGTATCGGCCAGAATTTAGTGAATTCAGGCTGAGTATTTTCAACCTGCGGTTATGTGGTACTATTGGAGAGTCCATATTGTAAAGCTGGATTGAAGGTTAGAGCCCAGGACTTCCATGGAGTTGTCCTGGCAATTGAAGGCCTCCCCATCTTCCTCATTCTCTGAAGTGTAGAAAACTACATCCTAGAGAATGATTAGGCATGTTTTATCACTGCATCTTGAACACATCTTATCGGGATGGTATCACATCTTCGGCTGACGGGCTAATTAAGTGTTAGCCTAGAAAAACCGCGTTACTCGCCCAAGGGTCAGCCAATCATTATGGGTCCCCACCGTTCATCTTCCTCCACCTAATCTAGAATATTCTAAGTTATTCTTAGCCAGGGTTATCAAGACGGCTTATGTTGTTTAACTTTTGAGTATTGAGAAATGTAAATGGACTGGGGATGCCAACGTCTGGAGACATTATGTCACATAGCTCTCCTCGGGCATCTCATTTCGCAGGTGTTGCTTTTGCGAAGGTGTAATTTGGATAAAGTCCAAGTTTGAGATTGGTAGCATAGGGTTAGTGTGAATATATTATCTGTCGTATTGCGGACATGGGTATGTTTGGATGTTTCAGTATGGGTGATAGTTGATATGTAAGTGCACTAGCTTTTTGACATCTGATTTCAATTTCTCTGTCCAATCTGCCAACTTCTGTGATCATACTTCCAAGGTATTTTAATTCTTTAACTTGTTTCAGAGGTGTGTTATTTATCTGTATGCTTTGTGGGCCTGGCGATCTGCTAACTTGCATTACTTCTGTTTTGGCTGTGTTTATACTCATATTGTATCTGCTGCAGGTTCAACTCAGATTAGTCATATGATTTTGTAGTCTGCCCTCATCGCTGTAAAACAGGCACTGATCGTCTGCAAATAGAAGTTCATTTATTCCCTGTGGGTCAGTTGTTTCATCTGGAGTAAAAAGTTCTAAATTTTCTGAATCTGTTCTGTCGAGACTTGCTTCCTTGGAAATTATGTCCGTGTAGATATTGAATGCCGGTCTCTCTGGCCGAGGGGTTACACCACTTTCTCCGTAATCCCGCTTATCACGCAGTCTCGTAGCGGGCGAGAACTGGGAGCGGTTCGTCCCCCGCTGGTGACTTGCGGGATAACTCAGCCGGCCGCTCAGAAAGCAATGGCAAACTACTGAGCGTAATCTTGCCAAGAAATCAACAGACAGCTGAAAGATGCTGCTGTTGACAGCGATGTCCTGTAAAAGGA